>JASDQU010751856.1:66250-86789 GCA_032191745.1 Picea mariana
CTTTAGCACTTTAGTTACCTCATCCATCTGAAGGGGAAGGGGAGAGGAATTGGATGGGGAGGCTTCAGGTCTCTTCCTGGGTGTGTATCTATCATCCTTATTTCTAAGTCAGTCAACAACCAATATGTTAGATTCTACTTCCATGGCTTCATCCTGCATGTGAGCTAGAGTAGTTTCTCTCCTTTCCCTCAACAAGAGGCAGAAATCAGAATCAAAAGTGCTAGCATAAGTGATTTTGGTAGAGGATTTTGAGGGATTTATCTCAGCGGGGATCTTATTGTACATTTTATTGAATCTCTTGGAGAAATCAGAGACAGACAGACTCTCCTTCCTTCCTCTTCAAAGACCTGAACTCTGTCATGTAATACATGAAGTCTTTTTTGTCTCCCCACTATCTCAACATCCAGGAGGCAGAGCCCTAAACCATTTTCTAGCCTTGCCTTCAAGGCTATGGATGAAAATCCTCATCGATACATCTGCATGAATGATAACATGATCATCTATAAAATTGTAAAAGGCTTCAAGGTGTTCTTCTGCAGCTATGTCCCCTTCGCATGTGAACTTGGGAAGCTTCTTAAGGTAGCCATATGCTAGAAGGGCATTGAGAGGCTGAGGTAACAAAAGGGGAGCATACCTAGCAGCTATTATGGCCTCCATTCTAGTCATGGGGGGATTTGCTCCTACAATTGGAATATTAGGTGGAGGAGAATTCAGGGGAGAAGGAGCTCAAACAGGGGATACTGGAGATGAGCTTCTAGGTCGAAGGGGGAACAATGAGGGATTCAAGGAGAAGGCTAAGTGGCTTGTGTCAGCAGATGCTTCTCTCTGTGCAGTAGCAACAACAGTAGGGGCGGTAAAGCTAGGAGTGGGGAAATCTTTAGTGGTCCTGGGTCTACGCTAAGGTACAACTTCAAGGGAGAGGGGAGTGACAGGGATTTCTCCCTCCAATCCCAGACTAGGAGGGGAAAACTCAGCAGGAACACTTCTAAAATTAAGGAAATGGGAAACTTCAGAAAAATGTCTGCTAGG
This sequence comes from Picea mariana, assembly GCA_032191745.1. NCBI lineage: Eukaryota > Viridiplantae > Streptophyta > Pinopsida > Pinales > Pinaceae > Picea > Picea mariana. Next base: position 67,280 of record JASDQU010751856.1, read on the forward strand.
AAGTTGAGAAGAATAAAATGGAGTTTCTACAGAAGGAGATGGAAAATTATCTGGTTCAGTGGTGGGATTTTCTCCTTCAGAGGCCTTTCCTTTTTTGATAATCACCTCCGAATCAACTTTAGGTGTAGCTAGAGGCAGTTGTGGATGGGAATGCTTGTGTCTACCTCTGGAAGCCAGAACTAAAACAACAGGTTCACCACAATGGAGTCGCCAGGTGCATAGTAGCAATCTCATAGGGATCTGATTCCTGATGCACCTTTAGAATCAGAGGCTCGATGTCATTCAATCCCAGGGAAAATTTTCAAGTTTGTCCCCGAAAACAACACCAGAAATGTTGGAGTCAGAAGTCACTCTTGGATTGCAATAGGTGTAAGGCTGAGGCCCATCAGTTTGAATGTCATGATTTGTTGATAAAGGGTGATGAATGGAAGTAAACTCAGAACAGTATCATTCTAACTCAGAAAACTGGGTTGGAACAACTAAGACAGGTGAGATTTTGATCTAATTTAAGCCAGTAATTTTGCATAGAAGTGAGTAAGTGGAGGGGAAAAAAAAGGAAGTAAAGTATGCTCTGGACATCTGGTCTTCCAGTAGCCTTTAAAAGGGGGGAAAATTCACAAATATGAGATCCTCTCAAATTTGAGAAACTTCAAGAAAATTAAGCGGCTACAAAACTAATAAAATCAAACACACATTATATAGTCATTACAACACCCGAATGGATCATCCATACCCAGGATATTAATATTCAGAGGAAAAGGGGGGGAAGATGTTGGCATCCATTAAACAAGAAGTCTCATATCCAAGGAACTAGAGGCCTTGTTAAAGCTTTACAGTCAGGAGCTATGCTCTACCATCCACGCTTACAGAAATACAAAAACCGAGTATATATAGTCAGGGCAATTCGCCACCTTCGTAGCAGGAAGGTAGCTGAGACATTAAAGTCCAAATTAGCATGTGCAAGCTCCTCAATCAAACCTGGATAGAACTCCTTCATCAGATGCCACCTTAACTCAGTATGGCTCTTGCAGGGAGAACTGCATACAAGGGTACCATGGGATGATTGCTCCAGGCATTTTCCATGCTCTCCATTTATGAGTTGAGCTGAGGTTTCAACCACCTGCTCAATATTCATTAACTGCTTCTTCCATGGAGGGTGGCCGAGACTGAAATCATAAAGAGAGACCCCATGTCTCTTGAAATCCTGGTAGCCAGAATGTTGAAATGGCTCCTAGGTGCTTTTCACATTTCACATTTCAGAGTTTCTCGATGCAGTGGAAGAGAGAGACCCTGTGTCCTTTGAAGTCTCGGTAGCTGAAATGCCTCCTGGGCATTTTTCGCATTTCACGCTTCGGGGTTTCGAAATGAAGTGGAAGAGAAACCCTTTTTCCTTTGAACTCTCAGTAGCCGAAATGCCGAAATGGCTCCTGGGAACTTTTTTCATTTCATGTTTTGGGGTTTCTAAATGCAGTGGAAGAGAAACCCTTTGTCCTTTGAAGTCCCGGTAACTAAAATATCAAAATGGCTCTTGGGCACTTTTTGCATTTCATGTTTCAGGGTTTTAAAATGCAATGGAAGAGAAACCCTCTATCCTTTGAAGTCCTGGTAGATGAAATGCCAAAATGGCCCATCATTTTGTGATTTTGGCCATAAGATATGAGCTCATGCACTAGACCTCGTGCAACTCTACGACTCAAGCTTACCCGATCACAGTTGATCTGCTCCATTTATGGATCCTCGCCGTTGAAAACAAAATTCCTGCTCGCTTGATTTTATGTCCGAAATGGACTTCTTTTGTGTGTTTCACTCGGTGCTCATGACTGTGGCCTTTGAATAAAATGCATTTACACCAAGGGCCTGAAATTGGAGAGAAATACCACCTTGCAAGAATTGGTTCTAACACTTTGTTCTACGTTTTTATCCTCTTTGTGCATATTCTGCATACTCTATGTGCAATGCTTCTGCATACTGTTCACTGCGTCAAGTTCTCTGCCTGATCATCATCGCAATTCTTCAGCTTCTCTGGTAGTTATACCCATGCGTTCATCATCACTGGGCATTATGAAGATATTCCTTAGCCTCTCTAGCAGTCGAGACTCTTCATATTCTCTTGCACAATCAAGTTCATCCTCTTTGTTGAAGTTACAGGCTTCGACCCCCTTCCATTTGTCAATCGACTCTATGATGAGTCTACACTCCATTGGTAATGGCCTCGGGACTCTTCGTCTTTTCTGTCTATTCTACCTAATCCTGTATTGGGGCTGTTTTCCTAGCACTCGTGAAAAGATCACATCACTTAAGCAGTAGGCAGATGTAGGAGGCCAAAATTTGAGAGCTCATATCAAAGGTCGATATTCAATGATCCGGTGGTCTAGATCTCATCTCGATCTTGCATTTCGGGATTTCTATGATGAGGCATTCTGCTAAGCAGTAGGTTGATTTGGGTGGCTATGATTTTCCAGTCGAGATCTACAGTTGAGATTCGTTCCCAGACCCCCCTTGCTATTTTGTCTTTAATGATGGGGGGGGGTCCGGAATTGGAGGCGCAAGTTTGAAGGGTCAGTATTATAGTTACCAGATCTGTGACTGAGGTTCAATTCCGGACCCCCTCTGCCTTTCTACCTTTCACCAGTGGGGGGGGGGGTGTCTGGAATGAGGTGTTTTTGTATGCCCCCCCCCATAAACCTCTTACCACTTCCTTTGTATTTACCGCCTTCACCTCCTTCTGACAGGTGTCTTCCACCCAGCCTCTCTCCTTCCCTTGACACATCTCGACACTCCCATGTCGCAATCTCTGAAATGGAGCTTAGCTGCATGCTAGATCCTTCCTTCACATGCCCATGATGATGACCAAGCACTTATCCATAAAGTGCTTTCGCGATTCACGATTTTGGGACTCCGGTGTTGAGGTATCTCAACTCTCCAAGTCGCGATCTCTGAAACCCCAAAAAGGAGCTTAGTTGGACTAGCTCCTTCCCTTCTCATGACCACCAGCTGTGACAAAGCGCTTATCCATAAAGCGCTTTCACAGTTTCAAATTTTGGAATTCGACAATCCTGTGGTGAAGAGTCTCTGATTCCTCCAACTCTCGGTATCCAAAACTCTGAAATGGAGCCAGATCAATGGTTCATGCTCAGTGGTGATCGGACGACTATCCACTATCGAAACTTCATCTTTCAGGATTTAGGGGTAGTGTTGATACTAAAACTCCCGAAACTGAATTCCCTGAGTGACATCATTCTTGCATCACTCAATGATGTGTCATGAGTCAAGTGGATGCCACATGCCCTTGCTGACGTAGATTGCCACTTGTCCTTGTTGACGTGGTCTATCATTATCTACCTCCTAGATCTGATGACCCAGATTTGTCCTTGATCCAACGACTGAGATTATATCGTGATTTCGCATATCACGAGTTGGAAGGATAATCACCTTGTTCCTCTGACCTTTCAGTCAGTGAAATGTCGATCTCTTGCCATGTGTCCTCTGGCTTCAACGACGAGAATCATTTTGAAATATCACATATCGTGAGTTTGAGGAGTTAGAGCACCTCCTTCCTTTGACTTTCTAGTTAGTGAAATGTTGATCTGTTACCATGTGTCCTGCCTGAAGATGAAAAATCCTCCTGCTTTCGGGATTTTGTAAGCCCACTTCTCCTTGAACTTTTTAAAGAACGTGCAGCTTCTCTTGGATCCAACAACAGTCAGACCCCGCGCTCGGATCTAGCACCCGAGATCTATTCTCATCTACTATGCGCTACTCATCTTTGAATTCATATCTGACGGACATCGGGGATTCCGAATGAGATCCAACATTCACTGTTGCTCCTCCTCTACCATTATCACTACGTTGTTGATCATGCTGATCTTTGCCATCGTTGTTCTTTCCATCAATGACAAGCTCACTCCCAACTGTAACCTTGCCAACAATTCCCCCCTTTTTCATTGATGGAAACCTTGAATGGTTGTGCTAAACTGTTTGGACCTCCAACTATAACATCCAGTCTGGACTTCTTGAATGACTATGCTAAATTGTTTGGACCTCCAACTATAGCATCCGGTCTGGACTTTTCTCCCCCTTTGACATCAATGTCAAAGAGAACACACTCCCCCTGAGATGTTGCAGTATTTTTCGTAGGTATTAGTTATTCAACCAATACAAACTCCCCCTAACAGGATGGACTCTCTTAGGTGTGAGACAGGATGACACCCAACTTTTTTCAGAGATATTCAAATGGTGTCTTGGCTAGGGGTTTAGTAAAGATGTCTGCAATTTGTTCTGTGGTTGGAATATAATGGACCTGAACAATCTGATTGGTGACCTGCTCTCTCAGAAAATGGTATTTTATGGGAATATGCTTGGTCTTGGAGTGGAATACAGGATTCTTGGACACACTTATGGCACTTGTGTTATCACAATGAATTGGGATTGGTGCAGTATATTTTACCTCCAATTCTGCAAGTGTCTGAATCATCCATAATACTTGAGTGCAACAAGTAGCAACAGAAATGTACTCTGCCTCTGTAGTTGATAAAGAAATGGAACCTTTCTTTTTACTCAACCATGCTACTAGAGAATCTCCTAAGAAGAACACACCTCCACTCGTGCTTTTCCTTTCATCTATGCAATTAGCCCAATCAACATCTGAGTAGACTGATAATTGAAAATTCTTATTCTTAGGATACCATAGGCCATAGTTCATTATTTCTTTCAAATATCTAAATATCCTTTTGATAGCTAGCAAATGACTCTGTTTAGGTGCAGACTGATATCTTCCTACCATTCCAACAACATGCATTATGTCTGGGAGAGATGTTGTGATGTACAACAGGCTGCCTATCATTGACCTATATGAACTTTGATCAACATCAGGTGAGCCATCATATTTTCTTAATTAGCATTCAGTAACCATAACTGTGCCCATAGGTTTAGAATCTTCCATTTGAAACCTTTTCAACATTTCTCATAGATATTTTTCTTGAGAAATGAACATTGCTTCAGACCTCTCAGTAATTTGCAGACCAAGAAAAAATGACAGTTCACCTATCATAGACATTTCAAACTCAGACTTCATGGTAGAAGAAAACCATTGTACCAATGAATCCTTATTACATCCAAATATGATGTCATCTACNGAACTTTGATCAACATCAGGTGAGCCATCATATTTTCTTAATTAGAATTCAGTAACCATAACTGTGCCCATAGGTTTAGAATCTTCCATTTGAAACCTTTTCAACATTTCTCATAGATATTTTTCTTGAGAAATGAACATTGCTTCAGACCTCTCAGTAATTTGCAGACCAAGAAAAAATGGCAGTTCACCTATCATAGACATTTCAAACTCAGACTTCATGGTAGAAGAAAACCATTGTACCAATGAATCCTTATTACATCCAAATATGATGTCATCTACATAAACCAAAACGATGAGCAAATCATTACCCTCTATTTTGATATATAGGTTGTTGTCAATTGTTCCTCTCTTGAACCCTTTTTCGTAGAGATACATATCCAGTCTATGATACTAGGCACGAGGGGCTTGTTTTAACCCATATAAAGCTTTCTTCATCTTGCATACAAAGTCAGGGTTATCAGACAGTTCGAAACCCTCTGGTTGTTCCATATAGACTTCTTCATTTAAATCTCCATTTAGAAAAGCTGACTTGACATCCATTTGATAGACTTTAAACCTTTTATGACAAGCATAGGCAAGAAATATTATGATAGCTTCTAATCTTTCTATGGGCACAAATGTTTCATCAAAATCCAGTCCTTCTATTTGAGCATAGCCTTTACAGACCAATCTTTATTTGTTCTTGAAAACTTGTCCCTGCTCATTCAACTTATTCTTAAAGATCCATTTGGAACCAAAGATATTTTTACCTTCAATTCTAGGAACTATCCCCCACGTATTATTTTAGTCAATCTGATCAAGTTCATCATTAATGGATTTAACCCAATGGTCATCTTTCCTATCTTCATTAAAATTCTTGGGTTCCAGCATGGATATGAAGGCTATATGTGATTGTTTTGTGTTTTCGATTATCTTTCTCCTGGTTTGTACACCTTTGTCTTTTTCACCAATTATCTGACTTGCAGGATGATTCTTTTGAGTAATTCTGGAGGAAGGATTTTATGTTGTATGATGATTTGAGTCTGCCTGAGTATCTATGTCTTCATCTGACTTAGATTCTTCATTTTCTGATTCTTGGACCTGTTCATCTGTAGCAGACCCATTATTGTACATCTCTCTTGCTGGGATTCCTTCATCAACTTTTATGTCAATACAGTCAACCATTTTATTAGCCTCTTATTATAGCATCTGTATCCTTTACTGTTTGTAGCATACCCTAAGAAAATACCTTCATCATCCCTGTCATCATACTTTCCAAGGTTCTCATCATTATTCTTTATTTAACATTTACTCCCAAAGACTTTGAAGTGTTTGATTGAAGTAGGTCTCCCATACTACAGTTCATAAGGTGTCTTGTCACTTTGTGGTCTGAGGTGAGCTTTTTTAAGAACATGGACTGTTGTGTGTATTGCTTCTACCCAGTAGGTTTGACCAATGTTCTTCTCATTCATCATTGACCTGGCCATTTGCTGCACTGTTCTATTTTGCCTCTCAACTACTCCATTTTGTTGTGGAGTTCTTGGGATTGTGTATTCTCTCTTGTTCCCATGCTTATCACATAATTCCTTGAAATCACTTGACATAAATTCTCCTCCTCTGTCTAATCTTACTGCCTTTAACCTCTTGCATGTTTGATTCTCAGTTAAAGCCTTAAACATTTTAAACTTCTCAAATGCTTCAACTTTTTTTTTGAGAAAGGCAACCCAAGTAATTCTGGAGTAATCATCAATAATCTGCATGAAGTAGTTTTCTTTCCCTATGCCTTCCTATCTTGATGGTCCACATAAATCCATATGAACTAGTTGGAGTGGTTTCTCTGTTCAAGTAGAGCTCTTGGACTTAAACTGTGTCCTGGTTAGCTTTCCTACTTGGCAACATTTACACATAGAATCTTGGGGCTTTGATATTCTCGAAAGATCTTTTATTGCCTCAATATTTTTGATCTTGATTAAGTGGTCAAATTTTAGATGTCCTAGTTTCCTATGCCATAACCAACTCTCATCATGTTTGCTTATATGACACTCTTCTCTATCTTGTGTCAACACATATACATTATTTTTTGTCCTTATGCCTTTGGCCACCACTTGTCCTGAGTTTATAGACTTTATCTTGTAGTCCTTGGACATGAACACCACTTCGCATCCTTTGTCACACATTTGAATTACACTAAGAAGATCATGTTTCAGCCCATCTACAAGTAGTACATCTTGGGATTTTCCTTTTCCATTACTCAAACTCACCATCCTGATAAAGACTTTGCCCTGCTAAAAGTGGTTGAATTAACAGGGCAAAGTCCAGGTCAACCACAACTTCTTCTTCATTAGCATGACTTCCTGTGATTTTATTATCATAATCCTCTTTGGCCATAAGAATGAAGTCATTTAGTTTATCTTCAATAGAAGTGTGTCTGTCTTCCTCATCTGAAGGATCATCATCATTGTTTACACAAAGACTTATCTTCTTAAAATTATTCTCTTTAAAGAAATTTTTGTGTTTGTGCTTCTCCTCATCATCATATGTTTGATCCTTTCTTTTGTGATGAAATTTGTTTTCAAAATGACCTATCTTACCACAGTTGAAACATTTGAAAGGAAGTTTACCTTTGTATTTTCCTAATCCCTTCTTTAGTCTTCTCACAAATTTTGCTTCAATTTCATCAGGCTCAGAATCCTCATTCTTGTTTGCTTTAAATGATGCTTCTCTGGAGGTGGGTTTATCTTTAACTATTCTCATTTCATATGCACTCAACGTTCCTAGAAGTTGATCAAATGACAAGGATTTTAGATCATTAAGTTCTTCTATAGCAGAGACCTTCGGGTTGAACCTATCTGGTAGAGATCTCAAAATTTTCTGAACTAAGGAGGTTTCCTCATTTTTTTCACCAAGTGATTTAATTTCATTTACCAATTCTTAAACTCTCAAAAAGTACTTTCCAACAGTTTCATCCTCTTTCATCTTTAGTTGTTAAAACTGTACTCTGTAGGTTTGAAGCTTGGCATCCTTTACCTTCTCATTACCTTCATAACTGCTAATGAGTTTGTCCCACATTTCTTTGGAAGTTTCTAAGTGCATAAATTTTACAAATTCTTCTTCTACAAGCCCACTCAAGATAACATTCATAGCCTTAGTGTTGAATCTAATTTCTATCTTGTCATCCTTATTAGCTAGTACAAATGGCTTCACATAACCAATGTCTACCACATCCCAGACATATGCACCTAAACCTATTATGTAGGTTCTCATTCTAACTTTTCAAAAGGAAAAGTTTGTTCCATTGAACAGAGAGGCCTTATTGGTTGAAGTTCCTTCATGGCTTGACATGTTTAAGCTCTAGGATCTACCCTTAGACAAAAGGGGTCGGCTCTAATACCAATTGTTGAGAAACTGAGAAGGGGGGGGGGTGAATCAATTGTTACCTAGCTTAAACAATTATCCTTATTTTAAATTCTTTGCAGAGCACTCAATGATAGTCACAATAATGAAATACATAGAGACAAATCTTTTCCCGAGGAAACCCATAAAGGGTAAAAACCTCTTCTTATTTATATGATAAGTAATCTTTACATTCTATACATTATCATACATATGATCTCCAACTCATTATGAGGCTACAACCTCTATTTTCCAAGATGCAACTTGCTGAGAGCACAAACTCTCTGTTTTCTCTAGCACCCACTAGAAGGAGGCATTGAATCCCTCACTGTTGCAGCACCAGTTGAATGGAAGCACCAACTTCTAGTCACACAGGCACCAACATGTATAACAGAGAACCAATGTTCTCCCTTTCACCACCCTTCCACTCTAGTTTCTCTGGCTGCAACCAGATGAAAGATACAACTCCCTGTGTTCAAGCACCCACTTGAACCTCTAAGGACAACAATCCTCCCTAGCACCTCCTAACATCCCTTATTATAAATCTTTTCTACTGAAAATTATTACAGTGATATAATTTTTATCAGTGGCTTACCAGTGTCATCACTATCCTGTTATACTTTCCTGCTCTGCCTCCATCAGTGTCTTCCTGCTTGCATCATATTCAACTTTCTGCTCTTCTCCTCTGTCTCATCATGCACACCTCGACTTTCTCTTCCTCTCACAGATATGTATCTCTGTTCTTTTCTTATTCTATGTTTTAGCTCCTGCACATCATGCTTCTACACGCATGCCTCCCTCGCAACAACAACCCCAATCTCTTCTTTGTTCTGCATTTTTATCCTCTTTGTGCATCTTCTACATACTCTATGCACAATTATTCTACATATTGTTCACCGCTTCAAGTCCTCTGCTTGATCATCATCACAATTCTTCATATTCTCTGGTAGTTATACCCATGCGTTCATCCTCACTGGGCATTATGCAGAGATTCCTTAGCCTCTCTAGCAGTCGAGACTCTTCGTATTCTCTTTCATAGTCGAGTTCATCCTCTCTATTGCAGTTACAGGCTTCGACCCCCTTCCATCTGTCAATTGACTCTATAATGAGTCTACACTCCACTGGTAGTGGCCTCGGGACTCTTCGTCTTCTCTGTCTGTTCTGCCTAATCCTGTATCGGGGCTATTTTCCTAGCACTCATCAAAATATCACATTGCTTAAGCAGTAGGCAGATGTAGGAGGCCAAAATTCGAGCGCTCATATCAAAGGTTGAGATTCAATGATCTGACGGTCCAGATCTCATCGTAATCTTGCGTTTTGGGATTTCTATGATAAGGAATTCCACTAAGAAGTAGGCTAATTCGGGCAGCTAGGATTTTATATCCTAGAACCTCCTTGCTATTCTATCTTTAATGAAGGGGGGGGTCTGGAATTGGAATTCAACAATCCTGTTTCACATTCACAGTTTCACATTTTGGAATTCAACAATCCTGTGGTGAAGAGTCTCTGATTCCTCCAACTCCTGGTATCCAAAACTCCGAAATGGATCCATATCAATGGTTCACGCTCAGTGGTGATCAGACGACTATTCACTACCTCGAAACTTCAGCTTTTGGGATTTAGGGGGAGTGTTGATACTAAAACTCTCGAAACTTAATTCCCTGAGTGACATCATTCTTGCGTCAGTCAATGACGTGTCATGAGATGAGTGGCTGCCATGTGTCCTTGCTGACGTAGGTTGCCACTTATGTTTGCTGACATGGTCTATCATGATATACCTCCTAGATATGATGACCTAGATTAGTCCTTGATCAAACGACTGAGATTATATCATGATTTTGCATATCGCAAGTTGGAAGGATAGAGCACCTCGTGCTTTTGAACTTTTAGTCATTTAAATGTCGATCGCTCGCCATGTGTCCTCTAGCTTCAACGACCAGGATCATTTCGTGATCTCGCATATCGCGATTTTGAGGGGTTAGAGCACCTCCTTCCTTTGACTTTCCAGTCAGTGAAATGCTGATCTATTACCACGTGTCCTGCCCAAAGATGGACGGTCCTCCTACTTTCGGGATTTTGTAAGCCCACTTCTCCTTGCACTTTTTAAATAATGTGCAGGTTCTCCTGAATCCAATGATGGTCGGACCCCATGCTCGGATCTAACTCCAGAAATCTATTCTCATCTATTGCATGCTACACCTCTATGAATTCAGATATGACGGTCATCGAAGATTCTGAATGAGATCCAATGTTCACTGTTTCTCCTCCTCTTCCATTATCACTGCGCTACTGATCATGCTGATCTTTGCCATCATTGTTCTTTCCATCGCTGTTCTTGCCATCAATGACAAGCTCACTCCCAACTGTAATCCTGCCAACACAATTATCCACTCTCTCTTACACACTTGAATTCTCACCCACATGCATTTATATTCCTCGTTGAAATTGTTAATAATATAGCCAAGAAAGTAAATAACCAACAACAATATCAAGAAGGAAAATAAGACAAGCGAAAAAGGCACAAAGCCAATTCAATAAATATGTAAATAAATAATGTATATATTGTACATATTGCACAACTTTCCTCTAACAGTATGACTGTTAGGGTAAGATAACGAACTGAGATTAGAGTTTTCAATATCCCCCCCTAATCATAACTTCGTTCTTGCAAATATTCAGAGGGCTTAAGATCCTCCTTGAACTCTGAAAAAATAGCAGAAGATGAAGGTTTATACTAAATTGGTGGTTTAAGGATAACCACAAACTCATCTAGTGGTTTTGGGATGACCACAAACTTATTTGGTGGTTTTAGGATGACCACAAGCCAAATGTCTAGCACAAGATGATGTCTTCTACTAAATGGCATGGTTTTAACTTGACCATAAACTAACAAGAGCTCAAGGCTCAAAAACTTGAAAGTAGAACTTCATTTCTTCTACTTAATTGGTGGTTTTATGCTGACCACAAACTATCAAGATCTCAAGGCTAAGAAAAACTATGAAAGGTTTTAGGATTACCACAAACCATTTCAACAACAACATGTTCAGGAACAAGGTTGCATACTTGATCATCTATTCATAGGATCTAAAACTTGCAACTTAACTAAAACATTTAGATGTTATTCCCCCCTATTAGGTACAAGTGGTTCAAATTCCCCTGACAATCATTCACAAGTATGTCCAAGAAGAGATCCAACACTTGTATAAGCTACTGGAACAATGTGTATGCTTTTACATTGCATACACGGATGAAGATTGAAACACTGATCTATCATCTGATCAATATCAACTTCATTGACTTCACTGATGTTTTTGTGAGTAAACTGTGGAAATTTCTGAACACAAACAGGTTCAGAATGATTGGCTTCACTGATTTTGTTGTGAGCATACTGTGGAAATTTTTGAACAGAAACATGTTCATAATGGTTCTTCTTTTCTTTCTTGTTGGAGTTAGGGTTTCTTGCAATTCCACCCTTGTACAATAGTCTAACTCGACAATAGAACATTTCATCTCAACAGAAGGGTATTGGCTTCCATAAAAAATGCACCCACTTACAATCATAATTCAATTTCGACATTATTTGATACTTACAAAAGGAACAACAGTAAGTATCACAAATTGCAACTCATAAAATTCTAAACAAACACAAATACACAAATTGCAAGTCATAAAATTCTGCATAGACACAAGTCCAGAATACATGAGTTGAATGATTTTGTAAGTCATAAAATTATGAACAGACACAAGTCTAGAATGCAGGAGTTGAATTATTCTTCAAATTTTTTGATGGTGTGTATGTAAATCTATGTAGACGAAGGCTCCACTTGTGGCTCACAAACTTCTATTCTTCGGACATGCGTCATTAATAAAACAAAAAAATGGCAGCCACTTTCTTTAGAACAATGGCTTTGAATTTTCTTACGAGCATGAAGACACAAGAGCTCCTTCATGTGGGGTTCTTCCCTCACAACAAACATTTTGCAAGCAACGACAACACATGATTCCTCTTGGTGGCTTCTTCACATTCAATATTTTCGTACTTCTATTAATATTCTCACTTGTTAAAGGTTTAATATTCTAAAATTGAAAATACCACATAGCGTTTAATTCCCTATGGAAATTTTAAAACATTTCTTCCAATTTACTTTTATCTTTTCACTCACTTATTTTATTTCTTTACGGATGAAAAGATAATATTACAAATAAAATTTCCTCCTTTAAAATAAAATATTTCTTTATAAATGTCGCCCTCCTTCAATTTCCTAGAGCTCATTTCTTTTTATTTCTTTATAAAAGACAAAATAAATATCTTGAGCCACTTTTGAAATTTAAATAAACAACCACCACTTTACTTCATTTATTTATTTAAAATAAAATAATGAATCTGGCCTCCTTTACAATAATAAATATTCTTTTAAAAACTAATGCAGGCTTACGACTACCTCTGAATTCNTTTAAAAACTAATGCAGGCTTACGACTACCTCCGAATTCCAGATTCCTGATGATCCACGAAACCCAACTCGGTTTTTCTCTACCTCGGTCTCTCTCCACGCGATCAAGAGACACTTATCACCCATAATTTCATTATATATATATATATATATATATATATATATATATATTTGGACTTGCCAAAATATATCCTTAAAAAAATAGATCTTTTTTCTTTTTCTTTTAATAATGGTACCTTCACCAATTTCTCTTTCATGGAGTCTTACACAACCATTGGGTGTCTTTTCAACTTCAAAAAACTGGCAGCTTTCTTCCACCAAATAAATCTTAGTTGACAGAGTGACTCCTCTTTTCCTATGCATGAAAAGAATCCTTGACCTTCCTATTTTTTGTGCGGGATCCTCTTCCTTATGACCCTCACTGCACTTCAATTCCATGGAAAAACTACCATGAATATCAAGAGACCAAAGGTGCTCAGGTATCATACATTGCTATGGAAAACTACCAGGCCCAAAAGATTATCTTCACACTATGATACCACTATTAAGAATATAGCCAAGAAAGTAAATAACTAACAACAATATCAAGAAGGCAAAGAAGATGGGTGGAAAAGGAACGAATCCAATTCAATTAATATGTAAATCAATAAGGTATATATAGTACATATTGCACCACTGTCCTCTAACAGTATGACCGTCAGGGTAAGATAACGAACTGAGATTAGAGTTTTCAACATAAATTGATCTGGATTTATGAGTGGAACGAAATGAAACCAAATATTTATAATATTAACATAGAGACACAATGAACAATAACAAAGATATAGTAAAACTCGACTTCTATTAAATAATAAATATGATGAAAACTGTAAAATGAGGACTAAAAACAAGCTTGTTAGAATGGTGGCAACTTATCTCTGAGAAGAGATGTGATGGTTACGCTCATTCGCAAGATGATGAGTACCATGAGTCTCTGAAGGAATTTTTACAATAAACATGAATTCAAAAACCCGAGACATCCAAAAACCTAACCCTAGGAGATGAAGCACCAAAATTCATGTGGGCCCCATTGTGGTAAGTTAGTACATCAACTTCCTGTGGTCGTAACTTTTGCATACGATATATGTTTATGGCACATGATAGCTTGTTGGAAAGGTATTGAAAAGGATATTCATTTAGGGAGTTGAATCAAAGCCTTTATCCTTTAGTGATGTGACCGATCATGAAAAAATGTCATTTAGGCCCTCAAAATGGCCCCGGAAGTTCAGGAACCGAAAAACTGCTAAAAATAGTAAGTTTCCAAAAAACTATTTTGAGCCAGTTGGAAAAGGTGGCTGGCCACTGAGATCCTCCTAGATAAATCCTCCCCCATTAGGAAGAAATGGTATCCATTGTGTTGAGTTCCCACATCAGATGAGGAAATTTTTGATGAATTTGGCCCCGGGTGAGCGACTTTCCTTGGTGCAGAAGATGCCCCGCTTTGACAACTCGATAAAGCTATATCCTATGTTGGCGAGTTCCATTAACCTGTGCGTCCATGATCTGATCAATGGATGCATGTTCCATGCAGTGAGGGTTGATCTCTGTTGGTGTCAAGTGTTCTTCTATCTTTGAGGTGTCCAATAATGGTGGAAAATAAGGCCGATGGAGGTCCACATTGAACACTGGGTGCAAGCCAAGGAAGGAGGGAAGGTTGAGCTCAAAATAATTGTTATCCATAGACTTGGTGATGGTATAAGGTCCATAACAGAGTGGACGAAGCTTCCTATGATGCCCTCTAAGGCTTTCTTTCTGCAAGTGCAACCAAACTTTGTCTCCCACCTAAAACTGGTGCGGCACCCGATGTTGATCATGGTGTTTCTTATACTTGGCATTGGACTTCTGTAAAATATCTTGAACCTGTTTGTGGATGCATTAGATCTACTCAATGAACCAAGTGGTTTTGTTAGCTCTAGTTGGATCATGCGACGAGTCTATTTGGGTGGTCGCTAGGGGTAGTGCAACATCCATTGGAGCCAATGGTTGAAATCCCAACCTCCCCTAAAAGGGGTTGTGTCTGGTTGAGTTATGCATGTCTCTATTGTAGCTGTGTTGAACATAGGGAAGACTCTCATCCCAAGTGTGGGGATGCTTGGAATTGTACATGCACAAGATTTTCACGATCATCCGGTTGACGACCTCGGTTTGGCCATCCTTCTGGGGGTGAAAGGAAGTGGACTTGGTGAGCTTGGTGTCCAGCAGTGAAAAGCGTTTCGACTAGAATGTGATGAGAAATCGGCTGTCCTGATCTGAGATAATGGTTTGTGGGATCCCAAAATGTACCCACACTCATTCAAAGAAAATATTGACAGTGGCCTCTGTTGTGATGATATTCTTGCAGGCGGCCATAATCACCATCTTAGAATAGTGATCAACAACCACAAAAACACAGTCATTTCTCTGCTTGGTGGACAGAAGTCTCGACATGTATTCCGGTGAGATAGATTTCCAAGGCTTATCAGGATTAGGTAGAGGAGTGTATATTCCTTGTTTCTTAGTCTCCGATTTGGATATAGTGCAAGTAGTGCGGGACTAGATATACTTGATGACATCATATCGAAGTTTCGACTAGTAGAAATGTCGATGCTGCATTGCCACTATATTTTCCACACCAAAGTGTCCTGCCAACCGACTATAGTGGGATTTCCAAATCATCTTCGCTCACTCAATTGATGGAACGCAAAGATGGCTTATATGGCACAACATCTCATCCTGAAGATGGAAAATAGTGATATTTTTTTTTGCGCCCAACATCTGGTAGGTGTTGTAGAAGTCATGATCTATCTCATAGAGGTGGGGCCATCTGGAGGTCTCATGGCCTCAAGAATAGAGCACTATGGTGAATGTCATGACTAGAGGTTAGTTGAGGAAATCAGTGACTCATTTGGTACTTCCTGTTTTATACTTGATGTTGAGGTGGAATTGTTGCAAATATGTGGACCACTTCTCATGGCAGCCGTTTTGCAATTTTCAATGTGTCTGCATGAACTGCAATGGCTTATGATAAATGTGGATGGCTGTCTCCTTCCTGAGAATGTAATGCCTCTAGTGGCGATAGGCTAGAACAATAGAGTACATTTATTTTTCTTAGGTAGGGTAATTACAGATGAAATATGATAATTTAGCACTATGATAGGCCATGGGGTGGCTATGTTGAGTGATGATTGCTATCACAAGATAGTTTGAAGCATTTGTCTTGATCTCAAAGGGTTGTTGCAGGTCAGGTAATGAAAGCACTGGGGCAGAGCCCAAGTGTTGATTCAGATCTTTGAACGCTTTCTGTTAGGACAGGCCCCACACAAATTTTTCCTTACCACGACCCTTGGTTATTTGGCTGAGCGCCCATGCAATACGGGAGAATCCCAACATGAACCTGCGATAGAAATTGGAAAGGCCTAAGAAGATCCAAAGCTCAGTGAGCATGGTTGAGGTTTCCCAGTCAATTATGACTTGGATCTTGGTTGAATCAACATGCACACCTTGTGTATCAACAATATAGCCTAGGTATTGGACGATGTCCATGCCAAAGGATCATTTTTCCAAGTTGGCATATAGCTTGTGCTGCCACAGAGTGTGCATAACCTGTTGGATATGCTGCAAGTGTTCTGCCCAAGTCTTGTTGTAGATGAGGATGTCATCCATATACACCACCACAAAAGAATTAGTGAAAGGCCACAAAATATCATCCATCATCCTCATGAAAGTTGTTGGGGCATTTATCAAACCAAAGGGCATGACCAAACATTCAAAACAACCTTGTTTTGAATTGAAGGCAATTTTCCATACATTTGTCGGTTCTATTGGGACCTGATGGTAGCCATAATTCAGATCAATCTTACTGAAGTATTTGTCCCCCTTGAGATGATGAAGGAGATTGTTGATTCGGGGAATCAGGTAATGGTTTCTGACTGTGATTTAATTTAGGGCTCAATAATCAATGTAGAGTCGCCAAATCCCATCTTTATTCTGCACCAGCATGATTGGGCTTCCACAAGGTGATGAGTTGGGTCGGATGTGCCTCTTGTGGATCAGTTATTAGATTTGACGCTTGATTTCCTCATTTTCTAGAAGAGAGTGATGATAGACTGGCCCATTTGGTAGTGGTGCACCGAGGGTCAGATCGATGGGATGCTTGACCTGACAGTGCAAACGTACCCCAGTAGGTGATGAGAAGTTTTTTTTGTATTCTTCCATGACCTTATACACTTGCTTCTACTATATGTAGGGGTCGACCGTGGAGGCCATGGATGTGGCTGCAACCTTTCACTCACTCTGAGAGCGAATCACGAAGAAGACAAAATTCTTGGTTTGAGAAATGACCTTCCTGCATTTCTTGGAAGAGATCAAGGAAATAGCACTAGGTGGGACTACCTTAGGAATCCTGTACAATTTCCTGTTCAAAGTAATAATAACACTACAAGGCCTAGAGTCATGTTGGGCTAGATAGATATATACCATATATTCCAACACTTAATTGTCAACCTGGGAAGGTAAACTTTGAGGAACCAGTACAATATGTACAGGAATGGAGTCAAACTTAACTTGCTCACAGAAATCTCAAATCTTCACACCTCTACCTAATTCATAATGAAAATGCTCCTATTAATGAAATTCTTAGAAACAATCTACATGAAGTAGCCTAATTGAAATAACCTATACTTAAACGAGCAACCAATCCTCATAACTTAAAAACTTCAACATCTTATTCCAAGTGAACTGAACCATTGTGTAACACATTCTGCTAAGAAATGAAAACTGAATCGAAACCACTCAAGCTACTAATTATAACCTTATTACTCCTTAACTATTGTAAGCAAATGAAAACTCCCCAAATCATGAACAGGACTAAAATTAAATTGCTAGAAATTAATCACAATTTTTGGGAAAAAGAATCTAGAGTAATCCTTCTATTATGACTGAAGATGCACTGCAAACTTGGGAAGGGGGCCCTTCCTATCCAAGTTGCATCAATAATCAATTATCAATCCATTCTCATAGACAAGCTTTAGAATTAATCAAAGACAGAAGACTAAAATAAGAAATGTGTTCTTGTTCTATTCCATTTACAAACAAACGATTACATTCTCCTATGCTCTGTTCTATCTATCAATTATTCCCCATCATATCTACATATATCTCTCATTTCGATCCTCTCTTATATAGAATTTCAAACCCTCCTATATACTAGCTTTCTGGTATCTTCCCATATCCCAAAATAGATAACATAATTGATGTAACAGTTACATAAGGAATCGAATATATATTTTTCATTAATACAAGAGAGAAATGATGCGCTCAACATCACAGAGCTAGTATAACCATTGCACCAATGTAGGAGAGAATATCGTGATGCCTTTTAACTGCCTTAATCTCATGACACAAAGTGTCATCAAGACAAGTTGTCATTTATTTATAACTACAATAGAGCATGCGTTGGTTGTTCACAAATATTATCATAGAGGGATCATCCTTGAAACATTCATCCTAGTGCTGGAACATCAACATTAGTACAAGAATCCATAATATAATATTATAAGTGAGATTGTGCATTAAAAACTCTCAAAACTTAACTAAAAACAAGAGAATTGTTAAAGACAAGTTTTGGGTCTTTAGATATCGATTTAAGTCAATGTTTAAGATAAATTTATACAAATCAGGGGTGTAAGACTATTAAAAAGATCATATGAAAAGATATAAGGCATAAAAATTGATCAAATTTGGGTCCTAACATCCCCCCAAACTCAAAGTTTTGCATGTCCTCATGCAAAGAAAAGTCCTTGAAATTTTTTAACTCTGTGTAGTATCTGGAATGGCTTCTGCCTCATCTGCTTCATTGGCCTCATTTTCCACTTCCTACCCTTTACTATGAAGTTTCTTCCTATGAGATCGATTTTCAGTTAGAAGTATGTGAGTCTCCTGATACCTGTGATTGAGCCTTGACTAAAACTTCCTATTTTCAAAACTGAGTGTATTGGCCTGAGAACAGAATTTATCCATTTGTGCACACATATCAGACTCCTGAGCCCGAGATTGAGCAAGGTGACCTTTCAATGTAGTGTTCTTAGTTTTAAGCAATCGATCCAATACTTCGTATTCATGCAAATTCTCTTTTAAATGTGCATTCTCTGTCTGTAACTTAAAGAATTTTTTAGGAGAAATTATCTTGGGACTACATAGTCCTATAGGATTTTGTGGAGGTGAACTAGATTGGGAGAAACATGGAGGTAATTCCTTCTTTAAATTTACTAGGACATCTACAATGGCCAATGAGCCTCCTTCTTTCTCATCATCAGTATCTATATAGAGTTTCATTTGAAATTCAGGGGAAGGATTATCAACATTGGGGTTCTTAGATGTCATACTTCTAGTCATTTTCTTGAATTCGGGCTCTAAAGATGACATTTCTCCTATCACTTTGACCTTCCTCTTTTTACCAGTGTGAGAGAGAGACCTTTTAATTCTGGTTGGGACAGTAGGACTCCCTGTCTTTCTTCTAGACGTAGACAAATT
>JASDQU010751857.1:10272-21408 GCA_032191745.1 Picea mariana
AGGTCTGGGGTGCGACAGCCTTGTTAGATCCATTGGCGACATTTTTTAAAAGAAACTTTTTTAAAAAATCAGCTTATAGATATCCCGCCTGTGGAGGTGGTACCTACGTGGCGAAATGGCAGAATTGGAGAGGTTGAAATATTAAAGAGACTAGATAGAATTTATGTCTCAAAGGACCTTATCCTATCATCAATGAGATATAGGACTTGGGTGGAATACCCCTATATATCATATCAAGCTCTAGTCATGCTACAATTGGGTCTTGGTTTTTCGATTGTTTCTCATTCGTTCAAACTTAACCCAGCCTGGTTGCGAGAAGATACGTTTGAAACTTTGGTTCAGGAAGTGTGGAATGCTCACCAGTTCCAACTAGAAGAGGGAGCACAAGGAGATTAGTTGGGAAGTTGAAACAACTCAAGGTTCGAGTAAAGTCCTGGTCAAAAGAAAAAAGAATACAGGAACAATTAGCATTGGAAAAGCTTGAAGAGGAACTAGCTTTACTCTACAAGCAGAAGACACAGAGAGTGTTTAGTTCTGTTACTAATCACTGATTGAATTTTCTAGAGGCTAAGCGTAATAAACATCTAGTCGCTGAAGAAGATCGATGGCGGCAAAAAAGTAGGGCTATTTGGATTCAAAGCGGCGATAAGAATACGAATTTTTTCCATCGCTTCGCTAGTCACAGAAGAAAAAAAAAACATATATGGGAGATAAAGGATGAAACTGGTCTGGTAGACATAGGCCAGGAGGCCTTACAGGAAGAAGCGACTAGATTATTCAGCTCTTTCTTTCAGGATACAGGACAAAATACTATAGCCAAGTAGATATCTATTGTAAGACTTTTTCCAAGGATTGTTTCGGGAGAAGAAGGTGTCACTCTTGAAAGTCCTTGCTCCAGTGAGGAAGTACTAGAGGTCTTAAAAGGTTTTTATTAGGAAACAATTCCAAGGCCAGACGGGTGGACCGTTGAATTATTTTTACACTTGTTCGAGCTGGTTGGGAAGGACCTGCTAGATGTTGTGGAGGAAACAAGGCTTGGTGGTGAGGTCATCAGATCGATAAATTCGAATTTTATAGCAATAATACCTAAAGTCAATTGTCCCAGCTCCTTTGGTGATTTCCGCCCAATTGCTTTGTGAAATCTATGTTACAAAATCATTGCAAAAATTATAGCCAGAAGGATCAGACCTATCCTTTCTCGTTCCCTATCAGAGGAACAACTGGGCTTTCTAAAAGGGAGACAGATTTTAGATGCAATTGGCACTGTCGAGGAGTGTCTACACAGTGTTAAGGTAAAAAAATTGCAAGCCATCATTCTGAAACTAGATTTAAAGAAGGCATATGATTGTATAAATTGGGATTTTCTCCGTTTAACACTTCTCCAATGTGGTTTTGGTCTTCCTACTACAAATTGGATCATGGGTTGTGTTCCCTCTGCAACCTATGTCATCTTGATCAATGGAGAGTCGACAAAGTTCTTCCAGCGTGGTAGAGGATTAAGACAGGGTTGCCCACTGTCGCCCCTTATGTTAATTCTTGTGATGGAAGGCCTTATCCTTTCTTTAAAAAAAGGTCAGGCTGATGGAAAACTGACCAGGATAAAGGTTTCAAGATTAATAAAGATCTTGCACCTTCTATTCGTGGATGATGTTCTCATTATGACAAAAGCATCAATAGAAGAGTGGCAGGAGATTAATAGAATTATGGATGTTTTTTGTGGTGCGTCGGGTCTGATGATTAATGTACAAAAATCCACATTTCTCCACTTTGGAGTTCAACAGGACACTCTGGAATACTTAAAAGATTTTTTCCATTACAACTTTAATGATCTATCGGAAGGGTTCAAATATTTGGGTTACTTCTTAAAACCTGACAAGTACAAGGTGGAGGATTGGCATTGGCTCATTTCAAAATTTGAGAAGAGAATAAATCACTGGTGCAATCGTTGGCTACCCCTCGGAGGTTGCTACGTGCTTATAAAAGCAGTTCTAGAGAGCCTGCCAGTCTATTAGATGGCGTTGGCTCATATTCCGTCATCAGTTCTTAATCGGATCTGCCAATTGGTTTTCTCTTTCTTATGGTCAGGATGCAAGTAGAAGCAAAGATATCACTTGTGTAGATGGGAGACTTTAGCGAGGCCAAAAAAGTTTAGTGGTTGGGGACTGAGAAACATCTTCAACTTCTACAGGGATTTGACGACAAATACACTATTGAGGGTCCTGATGAAGAATGGCATTTGGCATCGGATCATAAAGGATAAGTACCTCCCACATGAGACAATGATGAGGTGGCTAAGATCGACTACGACTACAATGGCACGGGGATCCCAGACTTGGAGAAATCTTCTTAAATCTTTACATCTTGTTTTACACTGGTTAGCCTAGAGTCCGTGATCTGGACACTCCATTATTCTAGGGAAGGATTTGATTTTGGGAATGGGAAAAGATTCTATTTTGTCTAAAGATCTGGTAGCATCACTCAATCAAAAAAATGTATATTACCTTTATCAAGATAGTCGAGATCTTCACCCTGGCACGATCTGCTCGATTTGGTTAGACAGTGAATATTTGGGCCTAGCTGGTGACTTAGCTTTAGAATAGGAGAAGTTCAAAAGAGCCTCGATTGGTTCAGGGGTACAACTTTTAGATAGACCAGATGAGTTAAAGTGGACGGGTGGTGACAATTCTGGACATCTTACAATTAAAAACGTTTATAATGCCATAGCTACAAAACTGTGGAATAAAACAATTGGAGGTTGGAGGAAAAAATTGTGGTTATGGGACTGTCCACAAAAAATTAAACTCTTTGTCTGGTTGGTTGTAGAAAATAAAATTCTCACATGGGAAAACTTACAAATCAAAGGACATATAGGGACATGGTTTTGCCACCTTTGTAAAAGCAACTGGGAGACTGCAAATAATTTGTTTGTTAATTTCCCATTCACTAATACAGTCTGGGATAGAATTAAAGATGTTCAATCTCTCTCTTCATGGTGGAATTTTCCATTAGTTGTTGAGTGCTTTGAAAACTGGAATGCTCAAAATCTATCTTATCCTACCTTGCTAGTCTTTATTTGTTGGTACATCTGGATAAAAAGAAACTACACCATCTTTGAGTCATGGAATCCTTCCATTCAGAAGGTGGTGTACAAATCTTTAGGAGCGGTGGGCGGATCCAGAAAAAAGGTAAAAGAACAAATCACAAGAGCTTTAATCGTTACTATACCTGAACAAAGAATTATTGGGTGGTTTGATGGGGCAGCAGAACAAAATGGTTATCAAAGTGGGGCAAGCAGGGTAATAAAGGTCAATGAACTTTCAGCTTATAAATGGACCTTAAATTGTGTTCATGGAACAAATACAAGACCTGAGCTTATGGGGGTATGGGCTTTACTAACCTTGGCATCTCGGCTTTCAATCACATATATACTTTTCCTTGGAGATTCAAAAATAGTCATTGATTGGCTAAAGAGAAAAGGCGCATTACAGGTTGTTACTTTAGACTGATGAATGGATAGGATATATGATCTCATCAAGCTCTTCAGGACTATATCCTTTTCCCATGTTTTCAGATAAGAAAATCAAGAGGCCGATAGTTTATCAAAACAGGCTCTTCAAAAGCAACTTGGGATCATTGCTTACTATCTATGGGAAGGGGGCCATGAGGGCCCAACTATGTTTTTAAATCTATATTAGAAGTCTATAGGGGATGCTCCCAGAGTTTATAAAATGTTTTTTTTTTTTTTTTTCGGAGACTTTTTGTGTAGTATTATGATCGGGTACTATATTGTTTTCTACATGTCAATGTAATTTTGGTAAACATAGRAGATGACRGAGTTATTGCAGAGGATATAGAACTCTCATTGTAGTTTTTGATGGGAACAGTCCATGAAATCCAAAGGAACTTCTGATGTAATTGTTTGATATGTGAACAAATTATATTTCAATATAAATATAAAGTGAAATTTTTTGTGGAAAGAAAAAAACTATTAGATTTAACAACTTAAACCATGTATATGGTGTGATTGTATTACATTGAATTATATTGGAGCATTATAGTTCAACATTTCACTAGTGATATATTTTTGTTCAAAAGGCCTTGGCTAGATCTCAATACTACCATGGAATTTTTTGCTATAGCAAATCCTTATTGGATAGGCCTTGGACATATCCCAAGGTTGTACCTTACTATATTCATGATGGCCACAATGTTATTTAACATGCTTGGAAGAAGTTGTCATTGAATGTTAAGGTAACCCTTGGTGAGCATTGGGCACAAACTCTTGGATCTCCTCCTCCTAAACTAGAGCCCATCCCATGGCCTCTAACTGTTTGCTTCTGAAACAATTGTACTATGTTTTTATGATCTTATTGCTTCTGAAACAAATATATTTATTATGCTCTTAGTGTTTCTTCGCCTCTTAGACTTTTATGGACTCCTCTGGACTTGCATGGGCACATATGGGCATCCACTGGTTTGGCCGAGGTTAAGAGAAGTTGTTTTTGCAACTAGCTGTCACCTAATTTATGTTGCATGGAGTTTCCTTGGTATGATGAGTTTGGTGTTTTTAGATTTCCATGCAAAACTCCATTACATGTATCAATTTGGTTAAGGTCTCCTTTTTTTTCGATGTTGCATTGAGTTTGGAAAATTATTCCTTGGAGAAAAAAAAACTTAACACTCGGTAGTACAGTTAAGCTTCCATGATAGGGTAGAAAATGAGCTCCACAATTCTAGTCCCCTTAGTTAAGCACAAAATGATGATCTCTAAATCATTATCTTGTTTTATTATTAGTAATGGAAAGAATTAAATTATATTTTCATCATAGACAAATACCCAATGATACTCGTATTTTCAATAGGTGGAAGCTAACTTACAGAAAGATAATTAAATATGATAAAGTATCCTTAATTTTAAGATTATTTATTGTAAAATTGTTAACTTAAACTATTACAATAATTCATATAATATTGCATGTTACATTTTGTGACATATTACATTCATGTTTATATTCACTGGAATGTGGCATATTGAAATATTGCAAATTGTATATAATATTACATTATTGTCCTAAATCATACATTATTGCAAATATATTATAAATTAATATGAACAAATTGTTTAATAAAATTTTGTGTTGTAAAATAGTGAAATTAACATATCTTTAATAAATAAAATATTATTGAAATTTCCAAAATAAAAAGAATAAATTATTATTGAAATTTTAATAAACATTTTCATAAATGTACGGTTGATACTGGGGCAATTCATGTATGAGGATGCCAATTAGGGTTTAATCTAGTTGTGATTCTCATTCTGCCTATAGGTCTTCTAATGTCCCTATTTATTATTGCTTAACCATGCTCACGTATTGATTTCATCTTTGTTGGAGTTTATAGCAATTACATGTCATCATTCTTACTTTCAGAGACTATTTTTTGGGTTGCATGTGGTTCCACTAGGAGGTTCTTTATTTCCATGGTAATGGAGTTGTTGCTCTCCTTGTTTCTTGGGCTTAGGTGCAAGTGTTGGGTGTCCCTATAACTATATGCAAATTTGGGGTTTTCCTCTTATTCTCCTTCATTCCCAAGGGCTTGCCATTGGTGGTAGTTTTGTTTTATGGTGGTGGCTAGTGGGTCTACACTAGATTCTTGTTTAGTGTTTGTTCTTTCCCCCAATGGGGAGTTTCTTCAATGGGGAAATTCTTTGGGCCCTCGCATTTTGGAACTATCGGTTAGGTAATTGGATGTGGGTTGTTTCTATCCCACTTGTCCTCGACACTTTTGGAAGGGATTCCAAGGTTTCTTCCCTTTGGTCCTCTGTGTACCTAGTCTCTAGTGGGTTCTGGCTGGGTTTTTTCCAGTTTTGGAAGCTTTTTCTTTTATTGAAGACTTTATGGCTCTTAAGTCACTCACCCCTATGTGAGTTATGCTACATGGGTTCCTTTTGAGTTGTTTCTTTTGGTATCAATCATGGCAATATTTCTTAGGCTTGACCCTTTGACAACTTCCTAGTGGCACATGAGGTTGAAGGCTTCTAGGTGGCACTTGAGGTTCTCTTTGGTTGGTTTGGTTTTTGTGGGTCTTTGTCTTCATTGTTTGCACTTTTGTTGTTTTAGTTGTCTTGATTGAGCTAATTTCAACTCCCTTTTGGTTTACTGTCCTCTTGGGATACATGTTGACTGTAATTTCACCTTTTCTTCTTGAAGCAAAGGAGTTACAAATTTTTTTCTTTGAAAAATAACTATAAAGTATAATAACTCATTAAAATAATAACAAAAAATCACGTAAATGATAAAAAATAATTTAATCATTAATTATATATTAACTATATAAAACCATATTAATATAAAAATTGTGTTTATAATAAGACTATTCAAAAAAATAAGAAAATTTGTTTAGCTCGTGACACCTCCACGAAATGTAATGAATGTCTTATTATCACAAGATCTAGCAGCCTTGTGCAAATCCTATCACAAGGTGCAAGACAAGTCTAACTATTGTAAGTACTTTTCCACTATCACCTTACAATTACTTCCCTCGTTTTAGTGGAGAATGAAATCCAACACAAGGGAGGCTTCCTCAACAACCTCAAGGAATCCTATAGCAAGATTGAATCAATTCTATGGACTCCTATCTTGGTTACTCAACTATACCACCACTTAGATCAAGGTTGTCAAGGCAATAACAAGGTGGTTCAATGAAATAGCTTTCACATTTGCAAGGATGAAGTTTCATGTATAATCAATGATATTAACTAAGTCAAAACTAGTCAAGGAAACGCCCCAAACACTACAAATCAACAAGAAAGCTATGGTTGTCATAAAACTTGTATTCAAGGATGATTACTTCATGTTGTAGTCTAGGGAAAAGTACGAGAAGGTTTCCAGTAGATCCTCGACTTCCTAACTGACTACTGCAGTCGACTGGCGGGTCTAGTCGGCGTGGATGACTAGCCCCTACAACACTTCAACAAATTACCAAGTTACAATAGAAGAAATAAAATAGTCCTTAAAAGCAATAGACATGTAATGAAGGAGGGCTAAAAATTCAAGCTAAACTAGTGTTTTAGCTAACAAATGCTTGTTGAAATGTTTTTGGCATGAAACAAGCTGAAAACCTCCAATTTGTCAAACCTTGGCAAGTTGAAAAATTGCAACAACAATACAATAAATGATGTCAAGAAAGATTCCAAGGGTGAAAAATGCCTACAAACCCTAGATGTCAAGCTAAGAAGAGGTTGGAAGTTGAGGGTAAGTCATAATCTAATCATAAAACATCAAAGGAGAGGTAAAACTAGGGTTCAATGTCACTTGCAAGAGAAATAGACTAGTGTCRTCTACCTTCCTTGGTCATATTGAGTCAAAGATGCATTTTCTTGGAGAGTAGAGGCAAGAGAAATACCTAAGAACTAAACCCTAGGGTAGTCCACTACAAACCTTAGGTATTAATCTTTTAGAAGAGAAACTCAAGGTAGTCCACTACAAACCCTAAGAGGTCATTCTATGTCTTTTAGAAACCTTTAACAAGACATCAAGATGGATCTTGGTTAAAACCCTAGAGTAGTCCACTACAAACCTTAGAACTTTAACCTACAAGAATAATACTAGGGTAGTCCACTACAAACCCTATAATTATCTGTATGTCCTTAAACAAGATTCAATAAATGATTTACAAGGGAAGGTAGTCAACTACAAACTTACTAGGGTTTCAAGACAAGGTTTATTCAAGAAAATACAAGATAGCATGCAATTATCACCATTTGGATAAGACATGCACTTAATACATCAAGAAATATACCATCAAAGACTTAGAAAGATCACTTACTATGTAAATCAATGAGTATCCATGAAACCCTAACTATGAAATCATCCACAAAACTTGAAAATGCATCCACGAGATCATCTCCAAAACAAGGTGCATGAGTCATCCATATCAAAAAAGAGAGAAAGAAGACAAGTGTAGTGATTATTCTCCACAAGATGTGTTATGATTTACAAAATGGAGCGCTCCCTCTATGATATGACGTAACCAAGCACTATATCCTCCTAAGAATCCCCTAAAACATGTAAATCCATGGTATAAGGTGGATAGGTCTTAGGTCGACCCCCCAAAAGTGCCTCCAAAATGAAAATACAAAGCTAAAACATTAAAATGTCCTTCTAAAAGTCCATGTGTGTGATTGTAAAGTGCCAAAAGAGGGCGACACCATCTCCTCAAGCGGTACAAAGGCTCCAAAAGTCACATCCATCTCCAAAAGTGCAAAGCATCATCATAGGTCATGTCCTCTCATCAATAGGTTCACATCTCATCATCAACAAGGTGCCAACTCATCATCATAATGCTAGATTGGCTCAAGCAAGCATCAAATGATCCCAAGCATGACATCATCCTCTAATCATGCAATTTCCAAGGTGAAAATGACAACATCATCAAGGAGGCAGGCTCCATCACCTCTCCAAACAAGTCTACTATCATCATCTTGTGCCACATCATCAATCCAAGGCATAACGTCCTCAAAGGGTGAATGAAGTTATCAGGGGATCTAAGTGGCATGTCCGGTTGTATATGCAATGTCCTAGCTCATCAATGTAGCATCCTAGGTTCAGGAGGTGTCGAAAGGTGTGATAGGGAAAGACAAATCATCATGTGACCCAACGGTCATTATCAGGGAGGCCAATGTCCTCCATATGGTGTGCAATGTCCAAGTTAGAAGCACCAAAATGTCCTCCATATGGCCATCTCAAGGGTTGCATCATCATTAAGCAAGGGGTTATAGAATCATGTAAGACCAACTATTATGGATACAAGAGCCATTAGAGTCATAAAAAGAAAGTCACAATTTAATAAAAAATTCATGTAAGCAATTCACATTAGGTATCTTCTTAAAACTTCACACTAGATTAATACTTTATGGAATTTGCCAAGTTTAGGTATGGGAGGACCATCACAAGACCCTATTAGGTGTGCCAGTACCCAAGTAGAGGAGTAGTTCCCGAGAAACCCATCAAAGTGTAAGTATAATGGAATGATATGGCATGGGGTTTACTTCATGGTCTTGGTGTCATTAACATGCAAGGCCATGTGCGAGGTTCATCTCCATGAGTGCCTTTGTAAAGGGAGTGCTTGGTGCATTGGATTACCCTTTCCTCGACATTGTTTCTTTCCAAACCCATATTATTTCCTTTTGATATTCATTTATTTCTTTGCAAGACCCTTTTTAGGTTTATGCGTTTATTTTTACTAGGATTCAATTAAGTCCTTTTAATTTGATATGCATTCAGTGCATTAGGACTTGGGTAATGGCCTCGTAGAAAGGGGGTAGATCTCAAGATAATATTTTGTTTTCTATTTATCTCTAGTCATCCCATTTCATTTTCCATTATTTTACCAGTTACATCAACCTCGAGCATTCAATCTCCTTCTTCTCATAGGAGGATGAAGGTACAGACCTTTTTGGGATACATGTAACAACCACTTCCATAAGATAAGACAACAAAGGAATATGGATGAATGTGTTAAGTATGGAAGGGAGTGGTATGTTGCCCCTATCAAATCCTCTCAATAGTACCCCTTCTCCCTAAGAGTGACAACACTTGACTAAGACATATATGATGGCCACCAAGGTGAAACAAGGAAAAAATCATAACTTCCAAGCATCATGATCCATTATCTCACTTGAACCCATGATCCTCACATAAATGCCTAATGCATTAAATGTAACGCTTTGTATGAAATAAGGACTAATGTACCTCATGTGCATTGTGTTAGGGTCCTAACCCGCACATAGGTAGAACAATATATTCGGATGTAATAAAGGTCAATATTAATAAGGCCTTGCAATAAATTAGAATAAGTCGAATGTAAGAAGACCTAATAGAAGCTTCCGCTTCTAGAAGGATCTTCCTCTAGATGCTTCTTTTGATAGACATATTTAGTATAAACAGGAGTTGAGGGTATGAGAACCCTAGCTTGGAGATTATTGTAATAGAGCTCTGCTTGACTGGAGGTTGACCTCTCGAAGAGGCTTGTGAACATTGCTCTCAGAATCAAAGTGTTATTTATGTTGTTATTCTTATATAATTTTAGTGTTATTGTGGTGATTATTCTGGTTATATTGCTGTTATTCTGCCATTTCTAGCATTTTATTTCTGTTCTGCATACTTTTTATATCTGGTATATTACAAGTGGTATCAGATCACTTTCCTTGGCAGAAATTGTGGGTAATTTTTTTCAGGGTAGAGACGTATTCCGACGTCTTTAAGCCACAAAGATATGTCGTTACACGCATAAACCCGCGGTTGAGGGATTCATACATGCAAGAAATACAAGTGGTTCTTAAGCGCACATCTGTTGGCCACCCTTGTAACCCCTGTTGGTACCCCTTTGAGTGGTAGCGCATTAGACAACACCTGTGTATGGATCGACCTAGATTTCCTGAAGCCCTCTTTAGATAAACTGATCGGCCGCCTGACTGTTATAGTGCCACTGAGAACAGCACTCGGGAAGATAATCTCTAGTACTTGGGTAGTCAGGTAGTACGACTAAGGGTCCGTTCTATCCTCCTTAGTTAGTGCCCTGAGATATTGGGCCAAGTACTACTGTTGGACCTTGCACGTATATCAGAGAGCTATAGCACAGGGAAAACCCTTGTCTGTAGAACCCTTGAATACCTAACCCTTGGGGATAGAAACATAAACAAATTAAAACAAACAAGATATATTTTCGCGCAACTATGTTCGGGTTGCCAAGTAAATACACATTTCTTTCTGGTTAAGCATTTGGGCATTTCCTCTCTGGATTATTCTTCAAACCGGAGTTTGGAAATTTTTTCAAGATTATTTGAGACCTATTCCATTGGATTCATATCTTCTCCTTTATCACATTCATCCATATCATTTTTCGGCAAAATTTTTGACCCCGCCCGCCCCTTTTCAGTTCCCCCATCCTCATGACCCACACCCGTAGCCATGACTTGGAAGCTCGCTTCAACACCTTGCAATCTAGCCTCATCGAGACCCAACAAGAAGTGAAACAACTCAATGCCAATCTTGTCACCATTAATACAACCATGCAGTCCTCAATGGAGGAAATCAAACAAGACCTCACCACCCAGCTTGAATCTGTCTTTTCGGC
>JASDQU010751860.1:20434-34939 GCA_032191745.1 Picea mariana
CCACTTATACAAGCACCAACTTGCATACATAAAACTCTATGTTTTCTTGAACACCACCCTGCCACCCTGTGTTTCTAGACACAACTAGATGGAAGATACAACTTCCAATATGCAAGCACCAACTTGAATATCAGAGGATCACAGTCCTCCCTAACACCACCCTTCCTCCCTGATTATGAATAAATGACTGAATAACAAACAATACAGATATATCAATTCTTACCACTTCTTCATTGTTCTACAATTCTTCTCTACTACACTATTCTTCTTCTCTGTTCATACCTGGCTTGACTTGTTGTCTCTTTATATCTGTTCTTTCTCTATCCTTCTCATGCTCTTTGATATGTGCACATTCTTCTCTCTTCACCTTTTCTGTTCTCTTCAGCTTCTGTTCCTCATCTCTGAGTTTTCTTCACACTGCACATGCTCTAATGTTACCTTTCTCCAGTTCAACTCATTTTTCTATCAGAACTGCCTACCTAGCACCGTCATGGCATTTTCATTGTTATCACCACCACTTTCTTCTGTTACACCTCAAATCACCTAAGGAAAAAATGCCTCAACTGCTGAATCACCAACCATCCAAGAATCATGATTCAGTTAAGCTAACTGAATCGTAACTGAACAATAATAATGAAGAGAAACAATAGCCCTTCGATCATATTTCCAAGTATCCAACAACGTTGGATTACAAGCGCAGGGTCTTGCGTCGATTTCACGATTTTTCATTTCAGCATTCTTGTGATGATATTTGTTGCTTTGATTTCACGATCCTTGAAACTCTGAAAAAAAGGATATTAATTGGACTAGTTCCTTCCCTTCTCATGACCATCGACGGTGACCTAGTACTTATCCACAAAGCGCTTTGCAATTCACAACTTCGACATTCCTGTGATGAAGGGTCTTGACACTCTAAGTTGCGATCCCCGAAATGGAGATTAACAATTAGCTCCTTCCCTTAATCCTTCGTCGATGTGACCATAAGTTATGACCAGGGGCCAATCACGAGAGTGTTTCATGATTTCACATATCGGAGTTTCTACCATGAGTTGCTTCCTTGACTCCTCCAACTCCCAGTATCCGAAACTCCGAAATGGAGCTAGATCAACGGTCCACACTTTCCCTTGATCAACGACTCAAATTGAATCATGATTTCACATTTCATGATTTCAAAGGATAGAGCTCCTCCTTCCTTTGACTTTCCAGTAAGTGAAAAAGCTCACCTCTCGCCACATGTAGTTTACATTGCGATTTCGCGTATTGCAAGTTTGAGAAGTTAGAGTACCTCCTCCATTTGGATTTCTCGATCTGCAAAACTTTGAAATGGAGCATTTGTCATTCTTTGAGCTATTTCCATGTGTCCCTCTTGGATCAATGAACCAGATCTTATCGTGATTTCACATATCGCGAGTTGGAAGGTTAGAGCACTTCCTTCCTTTGACTTTCTAGTCAGTGAAATGTTAATCCCTCACCACGTGTACTCCTTGACAATGGACAACCCTCCTACTTTCGGGACTTTGTAAGCCCCCTTCATCTTGTACTTAAATATCATGCTCCTTCTTCTAGATCCAATGATGGTCGGTCCTCACGCTCAGATCCAACATCTGAGATTTGTTCTCCTCTTTTTTGCGTTCCTCCTATATGTATTTAGATCTGACGATCATCAGGAATTTGGGATGGGTGATCCAACGATCATTGTTTCTCCTCCTCTTGAGCTTATGCTTTTGATATTTCCATGCGATCATCGTGTGTTGTTGGTCTTGCCACTTTATCTTGTTCTTCATTGTTGGGCTGAGCTTTCCATCAATGACAAACAAATACTCTGCATTATGTCTGTA
Organism: Picea mariana; assembly: GCA_032191745.1. Lineage (NCBI taxonomy): Eukaryota > Viridiplantae > Streptophyta > Pinopsida > Pinales > Pinaceae > Picea > Picea mariana. The sequence continues at coordinate 22,273 of JASDQU010751860.1, forward strand.
ATAAATATCCCAACATCAAGCCCGACAATTAAAATCCCCCAATTTAAATCTCAAATTGGGAATTTTAGACTTGTAATTGAGAAAAATTATGGATTTTTACAACGATCATGGTGAAATGGGGCAAAATTGGGAAAACACCCAATTTCTACAGTGAAATCTATGGAAAATTCGATGGGGAAAGGTCAAAATTATTTTGCAAAGATCAAATTGGTATTTAGAGGACCAAAATCATATTTATTGATATTAATTATAGAAATCTAATGACAACCAAGGAATAATTACAAAATTATGCATTTTGGGCATTTTTTAGAAATTTGAAAATTCGGCAAAATTAGAAAATTTTAGGTCTTTTCCGTATAGTGACGTCAGCATGACGTGGGAGCCATGTGTTAGATGACATGGAAAGAGGGTGACATGTACTACCATGGTGGTAGGGCCATAATGATAGGTACACAATTGTGACTGGTAACAAGTGTGGCAAGTGATAGGTGAGGTGGAACCGCAGTGGTGGGCGCCTGCCTGTTCGGTGGAACCATGAGTCCAAGACCCACAGAACACTAATGTGGGGGTTCCCGTGGTGATTTTGGAAACCACCAAGATGAGGGGCGTAATACACCAATATTCGACATGTCATCAAGAGGAAACCGATGGTTTTCTGTTGTAGACCCCCCCCTTTTGTTAACAGTTGATAGATCTGGGGGGTCACGATGCAACGATGATCGTTGATTGGCGCAAAAAAATACACCATTGGATAAAACATGCATGCAAGTATGCGTTCTATGGAAATGAGTGCAGGATGGGGCCCACCCATCCCCATGACCCAATGAACAGGAACCACGTGGTAGCTAGGTTGTGGACCCAAAAATTAAAGGATACATGCGCTAGTAAAGGTAAGGAAAGGAGAAAGAGAGGGGTTAGAAGGTGACAGAGGTTGATGGGGAAAGGTCGGGTGGGAGAGAAGATGACATGGAGTCATTATGGGGGGTTCTAGATGGACCAGGATGCCACCTCAACATCCCAGTCAACAGAATTTAAACAAACTTCTCAGAAAATAGTGAAATTTACCAGAAAATTATGGTGTTTTTTCAGGTCACTAACTTGGAGGGAAGTTTTGAGGCCCTAAACAATGTTTTTAAGACTTCTAATTTTCAAGACTATAAGTATCGTCGGCACCACATATGTCTTTGTAGCTTAAATAAAATATCTCAAAGAGAGATTTCCAATGAGCTAAACTAGTTTCAAAACGAAGCTCATATGAGAAAGTTACGGGATAAACAATGGAAGGTAAAATTTTGGGTACCGTTTTATTCAAGAGGCCATAAATCCATGCTCAAAGATCATATTTGGGCACAGGAACAGTCTACGAAAATATCTTGAGCCATAAAATACATCCATGGAGTTAACTTAATATTTTGGGTACCCAACAATGCACACGAGGACATATAAGGCACCTATAGCATTCAAGGGTAAAAATATAAATTGGCCTTAAAATTCAACAAGATGTATCTAAAAACATGAGGCTAATATGAATGTGAAACTTGGTAAGAATGTTCAAATGAGGGCTATGAAGGAACCAATTTGAGCTCCTTTCAAAATCCCATGGGAACAAGTGCAAAGCTACATTAACATAGCTAAAAAGTGCACCTGGTTGAAGGGTGTGCAAAGAAAGTAAATGGGTATTGAACAAGTGGCCATAACTTTATGCTTGAGACTTATAATTGAGAAAGGAAGAATATCTTGGAAAGGTATTGGACAGAGGAGTACATATATTCACCTAGAAATGTGAATTGGATAGTCAAATTCACAAGAAAACAAAAAGACTATTTCTAGTGTATTTAAAGGGCATAATGGTTCATAAATTAATAGGTTTGTTAAATTATTATAGTCTAGCAAATCTAATTGCCTGCACATTTTGCAGAGTTAAGGGAAAATATATGAGAATCAACAAAGAGACCAGAGACATGGAAGAGTGCCATAGCGAGAAAACCCCCCTATGGACTACACTAGGGTTCAACATGTAGGCATAGCTAACCATCTAAAGTCTCATAATATTTAACAACTACCCCAAATACACCCCACATTCATGCATAAAACAAAAGGTGAAAAGATCCGGTAACTCTACCTTAAACTCCACGTCCGGTGTCGATCCTTTTGATGTTCGGTTGTTCCTCGACTACAAATCTCCTCCCAAGGCCGACCTGTATTCATAAAGAAACAAACAAAGAACTACAAACTTGCATCTTATATATGAATTAGTGGGTTACATGTCATAATCAAATATAAATCAAACATAAATATTGAACACATCATATCTGGGACAAAAAAAGTATTCCTTTTCATTAATCTCACAAAGTTACTTACAATGAGATCGACGATTGCTCCTTGAAACTGGTCCAGACTCCTCTTCACCAAGCTCCAACTACGCTTCCATGTATATTTCTCCTCTCACAATTCTCTCTAGGGAAATGGCATAAGCTTATGAATGAGGAAGAAGGCAAGAATAGGGAATTCTGGCTCAAAACTCACAATGTGGCTGCAAATTCTTGGGGCAAGGGGGGAAAGTGAAATGAGCAGAATTTTATTGTTCTTATGCTTAGCTTTAGAATGAGACCCCAACACCTCCTTTTATATGACAAAAAATATGGTTATTCATTTGGGTGACAAACTATAGGCAGTGGGACAGTTGGAAAACTACCCAATAGCCCGTAATCTCAAAGAATTCCTTGCAACTTTTTAATTTTTACAACTTTTGTGAGTATACGCGGGCTGTAATGGTGCAAATATTGTACGTAAGTGAGATGTAGTGGTGTAGAAATCATGTGTACATGATAAGTAATGGTGCATAGCACGTACATCTTCAAAAATGTGGTTTTTAAGAAGAGTTGCTCAGTGATGGCTTGGCAAAAATAGCAAGTAAGATGGCATGATGCCAGGTATGCATGTATGGTGCAATTTAGGGTTATAATAGATTCCCCCTAATGTGTGAGTTCATAAGAGAATATGATGGATGAAATACATTAAAACTCTTCACCAACATATGAAGAGAGTGAGCCCAGGACTAGAGTTAGGGAGGTGCCATCTACAAAAATAATAATTTTCTCACCGAGGCGGGCATACCCATGCTTGGGATGAAATAAATCATGGCTTCCAATCAAATACATTACATATTCATGTCATATAACTATATAAAGTGTATCCGCAAGCAATAAACAAAGGATATACATCTCAAAATCAAATATATACATGTATAGTATCCATCTTCAAGAACACAATGATGCCTGATGGCTGGAGATGAGGCCTTCAGATCTCGAGAAAAAAATTCAAGATCTTCAAAACTCAAGTAGGAGTGTAATGTGAGTGTACAACTTCACTACCCATAGGTCTTCAATGGTTCATCGAGGAACAAACAATAGGATCTCGGTGATTAGGTAGAGAACTTCAGTGATTTCAAACAAAGAATTGATTGGACTTTCGGGATGGACATGCATGAGGGAAAGAGACAACGTGTAGAGAGGACGACTCAAGTTGGGTAAAAATTCCCTTGGAAAATAGCACGACAGATGATCAGACTCAGGCATCATGACATTGACATAAGTTCATGATGCAGGATGCAACACAAACTCTCCATGTGTTTGGAAGAATAACTAAACAGAGGAGGACACAACTGTATGTAGAGATAACAACTTCCTAAGGTCATATTAAATCCAAAAGCTTGAAGAACAAACAAAAGGATGTGCTTTGTCCAAGGGAGACTCATTGTGTTGCCATAAAAATAAAATACTTTTCCCGTCCTCTTTTTGGGGTATATTTGTTTTTTTTGTCTTTTTCAATAATTTTGGAAAGCTTGAAAAAAAATAAAAAAATGCTACATTACAAAGGAGGAACGAGTGTTGCAAGAATACTAGTTCCAAGTGCAAGGAACACACTAATGCTCAGAGAAAGGAGACATGTGCAGGGAAATGACACTCGGGAAAATTCCTCCATGGGTTAAGGTGTCAAGACACAAAGTAAAAGTGCTACAAGGCTTGCGTTTAAGGCATGCTTCAAAGGTTTAGTTGAGAGAAACATGGAGTCGGCATTAGGCCAAAGACACAGGGATGCAAATGCGATTAATAGGAAACAATGATAACATCCTTCAATGTAATTTTAAACAAGCCTAGAGAAGGTAAGCTCGGTGTTTTTTCATTTTTAGAGAGTTTGAAAAAGTGCAAAAGAAGACTCCACTAGGGTACCTTTTTTGAAGGTAGTCTAGTCGATTTGAAAAGGGGATAAACTAGCATAGAAAATACATCTATTCAAAACCATTTTAACGAGTGTGATAAAGACAAGATCACTTGACAATCTTTTCAATTTTAAGGAGTCTGAAAAGAGCTTAACTATGGACTAGCTACCTTTTCCTAGATTTAGTCTCCTTAGCCCAAAAAAGTGAAATTTGTTGAGGAGAACTCTCCTGGCGAGATGAATCTCCCGAGGTGTACCTTTTTCCTCCTTAATCTACAGGCTGGAAAAAGGAGTAAAATCATGCCATTAATTTTTTTTTTGAACCAATTAATGAGTGTGAAAGAACAAGGTCACTCAATGATCTTTTCAATTTTAAGGAGTTTGAAAAGAGCTTAACTATGGACTCCGTAGAGGACATTCTTCTGGAATAGTTTAACGAATATGAAAGAACAAGGTCACTCGACTATCTTTTCAATTTTAGGGAGTCTGAAAAGAGATTAACTATGGACTCTGTGGGGTTTCCTTTTTCGTAAATTTACTCCCTCAAGCTTGAAAAAGGGTTAAACTTATACCTGAGAATACTCTTCTAGCAAACCGAAGTTCCTAGAGCATATGTTTGTTCGTAAAATTGACCATCCGGACCAAAAAAAGGTAAACTATTGTCGAACAAATGTGCCTTCAAGTTTTAATTTGGCGAGCGTGAAGGACAACAAGATTGCTCAGCAATCTTTTCATGTTTATAGATTCTGAAAAGGGCTTAAAAGAAGAGTCATTTTCTGGGAGTCCCAAGGGTGAGGTCAAGGGTGATAACATATCAGATGCATGAGGCTCAAAACCATAATCAGGACAAGACTAATGAGGAATCCCGAGCCTAAATTCATTAATGACGACATGGACACCAAAATGCAACCAGGATATACCTAGGGAATCCATGTAGAGGTAGGCTCTACCACTAAATTAGGACACTTCTAAAGCAGCAATGATGGTTCTGTGTCACAATTCGGTGGAATCGATCATATGGCAAAGAGGAAAATACAACGAGATGCAAAAAGTGGAGGTGGAATCCTAACTTAAATGCATAAAGTTGGAAAAATGTCTTTTACCAAAGAATCTTAAAAAGTGACCCATCTCCCAAAAAGTTTTTCAAACCAAAAGTGAAGTGTATTGTAACATCCAATGAGAAACTCAAGAACTATGTTAAATGATTTTCAAGCCAGAAAAGATGACAAAAGGGTTCAAAAAAATGACAAAAAGGGCCAAAAAAGTCTATAAATAGAAGCTGCCAGCTCATTATCACCATTGCAAATTGAGATTTGACCAAAAATCCAAAAACACCCCTTTTCTAAAAGTGTTGATTATGGGATCTTCAAAGGATGAAACAAACTTCTACTCGAACCAAGTAAGTAAAAATCATCCCCACTTGCATTTAAATAATTCCTTTTTTCTTTATTTTGGTTGCTGGGGGGGTGCACACTCCTAAAAAGGGGCGGCCCTGCATGTACACGGGTTGTCCAAGGACAACTCGCGTATGCCTATGGGCATAAAACAATCTTCATGCGTGCAAACGTGACTTTTCCCAATACAACCTATGTACACCCTCAAGAACTTTGAAAATATTAAAAATATAGGAGTTAACTCCCTTTTGAACTTGTCATTTTTTAGGTTGTATGTCCATTAGAGAGAGAGAGAGCATGAAGACATTGATATGTTGGTCGATGAGGACCCTACAACTATAGCCGCATTGAGGCAATGCAGTTTGTCGAAGTTATACTGATGTCTGTTTATGAGGGCACAACCCAGGCTACTGAATGCCTTGGGGGATTATTGGCACCCCAACGCTGAGGCATTTATGCTTTAGGGGTAGTCGTTGAATCCAATGACTGAAGACATTTTCTCCTGACTAGCCTCTCGAGGAGAGGTGAACCAGTCAACCTGCGGGATTTTCCCTAGGGCCTCATAACATTGTTGAGTTGATCAGATTACATTGCGAATTTGGCACTGAGAAAGTAGGTTCTCAAGTGCCAATAAACAAGATCACCAACCTATCACTGAAAGTGATAGTTCTACTTATTGGGTGGATCACTGGATCTATGAACTTATATCAGGCCTCCTGGGTGCATATGCATTGTGCAGTGCAATGCTTGAATGCACAGATATTTGACTGGAGCACGACCATGCTAGACTGCAGGAAGAGACAAATCACCGAGTGTCGTGGGTGGAACAACAAGAAATTTGGATTTGGGACCATTCTGTGCTCATTATTCTTCTTCGAGAGTACCTAGTCTCAGTCCACGAGAGATAGTGTGAGGAGGCCTCACTCCAAATAGTGTGTAGATGGGTAGCATTGCTGCCACGAAAGGGGGGAGGAAGGACCATAGAGGCCTTGGACGATACCTTTTTTGACTAGTGGGCACGACAGATTCCAGAGATAGATGACTAACCCTACGTCGAGATCAACTTTTCCAGGGACCTGAAGATGCCCATACCTCCCGGAGCAAAGAGAGGAGAGATATGTACATTTGTTTTTAATGTTATTTAATTTTCTGCTTCTTTATATATATATATATATATCATTTTTTTGGGAATCAGAGTATATGACAACTATGTATCCATTTATGTATAGATGTGGGACCAGTGCATCCAGCAAACTTCTTGAGGACTAGGCGGTGTCCTTGACCAGAGGCAGTACCGACCGTAGTTGTCGAACTAGCAACAGCAACAACAGTAGTAGGGGGACCTCTAGCTAGAGAGGCCAAGAGAGTTTTGAGATGGGTGGAGCAGAACCTCACCGCACTCACTTGCATAGTCCCTATGGTAGATATCAAAGATCTCCCACCATTGATGCAACCTCACGTAGTTGGGGTGCCCCAGACTTGGGTCCAACTCTTCTAGCATTTGGAAAACGTCGTGGTTCACTATGGCAGGGCCAACAGGCCCCACCCTTAGCTTAGGATGGACCACTTACGTGCTGAGAGCACTTTTTGTATATTTTTGAAGGCATAAGTTCCGCAATGTATACTAGACATATTTTTTAGGTGCTTGCGCCCACCTATGTATTCTGAGACTTTTGATATATATATATATATATGCGTATTTACAAATTTTATGTCTTATGGGTTACATTTATTTACAAATGTATTTACATGTGTATGTGTGTGATTTTTATTATGTGTGTGCAATATGCCAATTTAATACATGATTAGCTAGAGTATCTATGATTTGATTCAATCTCCTAGGAACATGGATATATGTAATGTAATGAAAGCTTCGTTCTAATAGATGTACCCTAAGGAATCTTCGGTGTAGAGTAGGATCATAAACATGATAAGCCCCATTTAACTGGGACACAACCCGTAGATGAGAGATACCATGCAAAAAATCGTCATGAAGAAACTCTATTACTGAGCTCTATTCGAAAACATTGTTTGTGGTGTCACCTAAACAGATACCTCCAGAAGATAGCAACTAGCCTTGAGGTGTAAATATCACCCAAGCTGTGGAAGAAATCCTCCAAGTGTGTCGGCTAGCACCATCCGCGAACCCAATGAACACTTCTGATTCACTTGACATCTAAAAAATATGAAAAAATGACGAAAAATATGACATAAAAAATGACACGTCCATAAAACAAAAAGACATAAAACTAAACTGTATAAGAACTATACATATGTACAAGAAGTCACCCAAGATGACTCACCTATGATTAATACTTCTTGAGGTAGAGCCCATTTCTAGGCTCCACCAAATCTTTCCCTTCGAAGTCAACCAGATGATAAGAACCCTTATTTAATACCTCCTTCACTATGAAAGGTCTGAACCACATGGGTTTGAACTTTCCTTCCCCTAGGGGATCCTTCTCTTGGTCATAGACCAAGCAAAGTCACCTTTGGAGAAAAGCTAAGGATGAACGAACCAATCATATTGACACTTAAATTTTTTCTTGTGAGCCTCATTAGCCAAGGCTGTGTCACCGCGTTGCTCATCGAGCTGCTTGAGATAAAATAAGCGTTCCTCAAGCAGTGAAGTGTCTGGAAATAACTGTACTGCCAACTTTAGAGATGGGATCTATCACTCTATTGGAAAGACTGCTTCTAGATTGTAAACGAGTTGAAAAGGTGAGAAACTGGTTGTAGTCTTTTTAGACGTTCGGTAGGCACACAATGCTTAGTACAACATCAAATGCCAATTTGACTTGGTTGAATTGATTGTTCGTTGCAGAATAGTCTTGAGGGAATTATTCACAGCTTCCACCTGACCATTTTCTTGTGGGTAGTAAGGTGATGAATGTTCTTGCCTCAACCCTAGCTCTGATGTTAACTCAGACATCATTTTTTTTTGAAAGTGAATGCCATGGTTAGTGACAATCTCCCTCGGGATGCCAAACCTTGCTATTATCTGATTGAACAAAAAGGGAGTTGTTTTCTCGCCATCATCTTTGAATGTTGGCATAGCTTCGACCCACTTAGTAAATTATTCTACTACTACGATGATATAACAGTGCCCCTTGGATGAAAAGGGGTGGCATGTAGTATAATCAATCCCCCACTTGGTGAAGGGTCCAACTGTAATGACGAGAAACATAGGAGCAGGGTGTGCCCTCATCTTCTGAGAGAATATCTGACATGGGTGGAACTTCTTGACTGATTCAACACAATCCTTGATTAATGTCAGCCAAAGTAACCAGCTCGTAGAATCTTTTGGGCTGTTTCCAAACCAAACAAATGACCACCACATGCTCCAGTGTGGCAGTCATTAAGAACGAGCTCTGCTTATTCATGAGTGAGACACTACCGAAGGATGCAATCTACACCTCGATGATACAACGTGTCCTCGAGTATGAGATAATTTTTTTCCTGATGGCATATACATCGACGCTCATCACGAGAAGCAGAGGCAGGGCACTTCAAATTCTAGAGATAGATTAGTATATCTCCATACCATGGATCCGAAGATGAAATCAGAAAAATATCTCCTTTAATTAGTGATTCTTCGGGTGTAACATCACCTGACTTGACCAGAAGTTCCGAGATAAGTTCTGCAAAGACCAATGACTTTTTAGATTTCGCAGAAATGAAATCCAAGTCAAATTTCTAGAGGATAACAATCCATCTACTTATCTTTCTGCCAATTACACATCATGTCAACATGTATTGGAACAGATTCACAACGACAATGATGATGGTCTTGAGAAACAAGATATAATGATGGAACCATTGGATAGCATGTACTACTGTGAACACAAGCTTTTCAACGTGGAAGTAGTTGAGTTCTGGTCCAAACATGCCTCGGCTCAGGTAAAAAATCACATGTTCTTCAAGTAGATTGTCCTCTTGAACCAAGACTATATCGATGGTCAACTTTGTCACGGCCAAATACAATAAGAAATATTTATTATAATTGGGTGGCCGAAGTAGAGGGGCATACATTAGGGAACATTTCAATGCTTCGAATGAGCGCTGAGCGGCTTCATCCCAATGGAAAGGGACACCCTTCTTTAGTAAACACATAAACCCTTTAGAGATCTTGGCATATTTTGCGATAAAACGCCGAAGAAAATTGGATTTTCCCTGTAAAATCTGAAGTTGAGGAACTATGCACAGGGGAGGCAATTGAACTATCACCTCAACCTTTAGAGGATCAACCATGATCCCTGTTGTCGAAACTATAAAACATAAAAGACATCCCGACATCACGCAAAAACTGCATTTGTTAGGATTTAAGTGAGTCTGATAGTAGGGACATCGCTCAAAGATGAGTTGGAGTTGTGTTGGATGATCAATTCTCTTACGAGATCATGATGCTAAATCATTGAGCTAGGCCTCGACTATGTGTTTTTGATCGTGGAAAGAAAAATACATGGCCCCCTAAAAAGTGGCTCCAACATTCTTCAGGCCAAATGACATCTTTCGATAAGCAAATGTACCCCATGGACATATAAAAGTTGTTTTATGCTGGTCTTCCAGCTTAATCTGAATCTGATTGTATCCCGAAAAACCATCCATGAAAGAAAAGACCTCACAACCTGCGCATTCATCGATGATCTTGTCAATGAATGGGGTGGGGAAATTATCCTTTGGACAGGCCTTATTCAAATCATGGAAGTTCATAAATATGCAAATTGTTCCTTTATTTTTGTTGACCGAAACGATATTTGACACCCATTTAGTTAATTGGACGGGGTAGATGAAACCAACTTTGAGTAGTTTCTTTACTTCAGCCTTAATAACTGCTGCTTTCCAAGGATTAACTGGACAAAGATTTTGTCGGACTAACTTGGCATCAGGGTAATTCATTATTTCATGTTCGACAACTCTTGGATCAATGCCTGGCAATTCCTCGTAAGACCAGGGAAAAGCGTCGTGGAATTATTTAAGTAAATCCGTGTAGCTTCAAATCTCCTCAGGAGAGCAGTCCGCTCTGACGAAGACATTCTCCAAGACACCAGGGTTTCTGGAGATATCGATAGGTATTGTTTTAGTGATGGTTTCCATATTACCTTCGACATAAACTGCGTGCATAGCCAAAGGATTGATAGGACAAGACCTATCTCCAGTCATAGTCAACACGAATTCACTGGCCTCAATTCTTCCTAATTCTGGGAGAAAATAATATCTGTGACGGAGATCATACCAGGGTTTGTCTGAACTAGTCAATGCCTCTATAATCGCCTCGTTAGAGGGCAAGACCAAGTCTAAGGAATCGGTAGTGGCGAGCAAACCTTGAGCCTAGGTAGGCTCAAAAACTGGATCTAACTCTTGTGTGGGTGTCAAATCAGGGTCGAGGAAAGCTTGTTGGACTATAGAGTATGTAACCTTTGTCGCGGATAAAGGGATGGCCATGCCATGATGCCGTGTCCCTTCCATCATGGCCGATGGGGAAGGAAGAGTCCATGGATCATTAAAGTAAGTCATATGGAATGACGTCACTTGAAATATTTCAGCCTTAGGCTAGTCGGGGATAATCGATATGAACTTGACATCGCTTGACGGAGGTGGGTAATCGAAGGTACTCATCAAAGTGGGCACAAAGAAACCCCTATATTGATGACGTAGGGCTGTGGATTATCAATCATCGAGACCATGGATGCCCCCGATGAAGGGTCAGGACGGGGGAAAGACAACTGGTCAATGGACACGATCCAACCCTCATTTGGAAGCAATAAGACCAGGAAAACTGTGGTGACCACTGCATGCATAACATATGTCTAAATCCTTCCTAACAAGAGGTTGTAGTCGAGAGGTGCATCGACCACTACAAATTTAATGCACATGTACTTTCCTCTTAGCTGCGTGGAGAAAGAAGGAATGATTCCATGTGGTCTGAATGAATGACCATCGAAAGTGGTAAGAAGAGTAGGTGATGAAGACAAAATGGGTTGGCCAATGGCCTTCCAACATGCCAACAACATCATGCATGTCGAGGCACCCTTATCAACCACCATGTAGAAAATGTTTCGGGTAAAATATTTCGTGGTGTAAGCCACTACTATCTAAAATGCGACGTGGAATGGGAGATGAGGTTTCAATTTGGTCGTATCAAGCATGATCATTCCCAGATTACAAGTCTCAACAGATCCTAAGGTAGCTAACATAGCCTTTCTCTATGAAGGGCAGCGCTGAAGGACCTCCAAAGAAGACATTGCACAAGGGGTTTGTGACAAATCCTCCACCACAGAGTAGTTCTAGGTAGACCTCGCATTTAGATTGTGGGAAGCTTTATTGAATGCCCCTTTTTGGATTTGTGTCATTGTTTCGCCCAACGTATTCTCGATCTGGAGAGGAATAGATGGGTTTTCGACTTATTTACCCTTCTCAGAAGTGTTTGGAATTCCGTAATTGTGTGTCCTAGTCTCTATGTGGGTATCACCTTTCAACATATAAACATTCGAGGTTGAGGGATTACTAGATGACGAAGGGGGTCCCTGACTGCCCCCATCCGCATTCGTAGAGGCTTGAGTTAAATTTTTCCCATGTGGAAATGGGTTCATTAACACAACAGGTTGTTGATGCGCCAATAAATTTTGGGCCTCCACAAGCCGAGGGCACAGGTGAGTCGGATGGTCTTCCGTGCAAAGGTTACATGGATACTTCAAATTTCTTTTCTTTGTGTTTCCCCTGCCAGCATTATTGGTGGGTTTCTTATCCCCCTTACCCTTATTTCACTGTTTCTTCTTTCTTTCATCCTACTGGTTGGCCTTTGGGTTTGTCGATTGCACACTGCATACATCTGACATTTGAGTAGGGGGAGAAGTCGAACTAGTGGTTTGGTTGGCCATTGTTTTTTTAATCGACAACTGTTGCAATTGATTCGACAACTGATCAGCGGGCTTTGCTTGTGCTGAACCAACAATACCATTGGCATGTGGTCCATACTTCTATCTGGTCTTGTCAAGAATGGACCGTGGTGCATCTGGAAAAACTTCGTAAAGTAAGCCATACTGAGAGTA
>JASDQU010751861.1:0-25797 GCA_032191745.1 Picea mariana
TTGTAAAATCTCTCTGTAATCTTTTTCTTTGCATTAATAAACTGCTCCAAGTGGCCGCGTTGGATGGGGCCGTGGATGTTTCCCCGTAGGGGTTTTACCACGTGAAAACATCGGTGTGTTGATCTTTGATCTGGTTTTTTGAGTGGTTACTGAAGGTGTTCGTCCTCTGTTGGAATACCTGTGTTGTCGAACAAAATGGCCTCCACATGAACCATCATGATAGGCTCTGAAAATATCCTGCATCTCTTCCTCCCGAACACACCTTCTGATCACCAAGTGAGGTCCATTTTGGTATAAGCAATCATAATGCCACATGTAATTGGAACTTAGTTGGACAATTCTTTGTTTCTCTCGGGAGGAAATATTTTGAGGTAGCTTTCTTGTTACAAGATAGTTGGCTACATCTGCATACGAAGGGGTGTAAGTAGAAATAACAAATAGGTTCTCATCCAAAAAATCATCACCTACTGGAGTATTGTCACCTGTATGAATAAGTCTAGACAAGAAATCAACAACTAAATTATCTTTTCCAGGCTTATCAATGATGGTGATATTGAATTCTTGTAGTAATAACAACCATCTAGTCACTCTAGAATTTGTAATAGGCTTGTTCATTAAAAATCTGATGGTTGAATGATAAGTATGTATAAATACTTCATACCCTGTTATGTAGTGTCTAAACTTGTTGATGGCATGTACTACTAACAAAAATTCTTTTTCCGTGACAGTGTAATTTACTTCAGCAGGTGAGAGATTCTTTTTGACAAAGTATATAGAATAAGGAATCTGGCCTTCCCTTTGTCCCAAGACATCCCCCAAAGCGGTATCTGAGGCATTTGTGAAAATATGAAAAGGAAGAGACCAGTTTGATCCTCTCAAAATAGGGGCACTTGACAACTTTGTTTTCAAGATTTAAAAGGAGATTTGGCATTGTTCATTCCAACAAAATTCATCATCTTTTGTCAATAGTTTGAATAGGGGGGCAGCTAGGTTTGTAAAATTTTGAATGAATCTCCTATAGTAACCAACATGCCTTAAGAAAATTCTGACTTCTTTGTGTGAGCTAGGGATCTTGATTTGGGAAATAATGTCAATCTTGGCAGGGTCTACTCTTATTTCTGTACCAGAGATGTGGTGACCTAGAACAATTCCTTCAGTGAGCAACATTCTAGAATTTTCATGACTAAGTGAAAGGTTGGTTTCTTTACACCTAACTAGTACTTTCTCCAAATTTTCCAGTGCCTATTGGAAATCATCCCTGTACACTTTGAATTCATCCATGTAGACTTCCACACAGTCATGGGTCAAATTAGAGAAAATGGCCAAGACATCCCTTTGAAAGGTAGCAGGGGAATTACACAAACCAAAAGGAAGAACCCTATAGGCATAGGTCCCCTAGGGGTAGGTAAATGTGGTTTTATCCTGGTCTTCTGGTGAAATTTGGATTTGATTCTAACCACTAAGCACATCCAAGAAAGAAAAATACCTCTTCCTAGACAAAGTGTCCAAGACCTGGTCTATGAAAGGCAAGGCAAAGTAATCTCTATAGGTAGCCTTGTTTAATTCTTGAAAGTCCACACAAATCCTCCATTTCCCATTTTTCTTAGGTACAATAACTAATGGGGAGACCCACTTGCTATTTGATATAGGGTAAATGAAATTGGCTTGCAGAAGTTTCTAGAGTTCTTCTTTCACTACGTCTTTCAAGGCTGGATTCATTCTTCTTTGGGGTTGCCTAACAGGTTTGATTTGATCGTTAGTGAAAATATGATGCATACAGATGTTTGGGTGGATCCCTTTCATGTCGGAGTAATCCCATGCAAAAGCACCAGATTTCCCTTGAATCATCTATATCAACTTCTGTTGTTGATTTGTTTCTAAGCTAGCATTGATATACAAAGATTTCCCAGGACTAATTTCAATAGCTTGAACAACTGATTCTTTCCCTTCATATATTTGTGAAACGGTGGCTACTGTAGAGGTGGAGGGGTGCCAAATTTCTTGGAATTCAGAGCTAAAGATATGTGTATATTTAGGAAAAGATTGAGCATATTCAATGCATGCTGAATCAACCAAGAATAGACTTAAAAAATGTTCTTCAGTTTTCTCTTGAACTCCTTTCACCTGTTCGATTGTCAACAAGGGATGATTCCAGCCCTCCTCCCCATAGGGATTCTCCAACCAGAGAGGAACTTTTGTGGTTGGTTGGGCAGGGGAGAAATTGATAAGTTTTTAACTTTGAGTGCCATTGGAAATTATCATCTCTCCAGATTGACAACTAATAAATGCATTAGCAGTGGCCAACCAGGGTCGACCAAGTACTACTAAATGTCCTAGTTTGGAGGATTTGGGATGAATTACTAAGAAATCCATAGGGTATTCCCAAGAAGCCAAGGTAACTGTTATGTCATCTAAAATTCCTGCTGGGGTGATCACTGATTTGTCTGCAAGCTCCAACAAAGTTTGTGTTGGTCTTAGGTGATCTAGTTGTAGTGTTTTCATAGTGTTTACTGACATAACATTTATTGCTACCCCTATATCAATCAATGTGTTTGGCAAAGAAACACCGTTAATTTATATGGTTACCACTGGGTTTCCTAGATCACTATACTTGGATGGCATTTCTGTTATATACTCTGACAACTATCCAACCACCTGTATGACAGAAGGCTCATTCCTCTTCCTCCTTGGATTTTTAATGCAAAGATCCCTTACAATTTTAGCATAAATAGGTATATCCTTGATGGTCTGTAGTAGGGGGATCTTCACACATATATTTCTAAGTTCAGTCTCTAGATTATGTCCTAGAGGTTCCTCATATTTCTTCCCAAGTAGCCTCTCTGGATAAGGAGGAGTGTTTGTTTTCTAAGGTGTTTCTGCTGCATGAGAATTGGGAGGAGGAGTTTCTTGTTGTACATGGGTGTTTCTTTCTTCATTTAATTGATTAACCATTTGTTCTTCTCTTTGAACTGTTTGAATATCTATTTGTTCTTCTTCTTGATCTGTGTGATTATCTACTTGTTCTTCTTCTTGAATAACCACAGTAGGATTTGTTTTATTTACAACCCGCCCTGATCTTAATTCAATTCCATTAAATGGAGTTGGAGTTATTACATAAGTGGGGAAGTTTTGTACTTCAAGGTTTTGTACAGGTTGTGTAGGCCTATTATTCGGATTAGGGATAGGTTGTGCATGAATAGGGGTAGGCTGAGGAGGGTTTTGAATAGGTGCAACTTGCATTTGTGGCTACAAATTTGGATCCATAGGCAGTGCAAGTTGTTGTTGTAGATGTGGGGGTGGAGGAAGAGCAGGAGGATTAAATCCTGGGAGCAACTGAGAAATATTTGAAGGGTATTGTGGGTAGGTGGGAAAATTTGCTGGCTGAAAGGTAACATTCCCATATGCAGGCCCTCTACATCCTTGTTTCCAAGGTTGGATTTGTGGCTTTTGTGGTGACCATTGAGGATAAGACATGGGAGGTACCCATTACTGTTGTGAATATTGTGTAGTAGGGCCTGCAAACATATTTGGATTTTGTTGTCTCCATGGCCTCTTAGGGGGGTAGGATGTTTCATGAGGTTCTCCTCCTCCCTTGAATATGGCTTTAAGTCCAGGTAAAGAAGGGCACTCATTGGTAGGATGATCCTCTGTACAGAGGCCACATATTTCAATAACGTTAAGGGGGCATTCCTTTTCAGGATGCTTTTTCCTACATCGATGATAGAAAATTGCCAAAGCAACATTTTCTTCCTCTTGTTTCCTTTTAATTTTTATGGTATCAAGTTGGGAACTGATGGTGTTTAGGATGTTTGTTTTGAAGTTTTCTAATAGATTCCCCAATTCAATCCTAGTAATGCCTCCTGATGTGGGTTTAACACTTCTGTTTGTAGGATCCCTTACACTTTTTCCAGTTTTGGCTTGACTGCGGGAGTATCTTTTACAATACTCTGCTATGTCTGCAAATGGATTTTGGTACACATCTCCAGAACTCATAAAGTTTAGTACTTCAATGTAGTCATCCCTCACACCCTTTAGGAATATAGTCCTAACTGTAGCTGTGTCTAAGGAAAATTACTTAGTCTTTTGGTAGTTGTATATGAACCTCTCTAGGTAATCTTCCAAGCTTTCTTCCTCAGATTGCTGCATTTTAAATATGTCATTCCTAGCATCCCTAGGTCTAAAGTAATGTTGGTATTTCTGGAGGAAGGTCTCCTTCATACCATCCCAATATAATATAGTGTGTTCTCCTAGGCTCATAAACCACCTTAGTGCTGAATCTTTCAGTGTAGATGAAAAGAGTTTTAATTTTTGTGCGTTATCAGTGTAATTATAACTTCTACATTATTCAAACAAAAATGAGTCAGGATCTTCTGTTGACATACCATGGAAGTGAGGCAGTGAGGACAATGGAATGTTGTTCATGGCAACGTTTCTGGTGATGTCCAGTATGGGGAATCCAAATGTCTTTGTTTCATTAGCTGCATTTCCTTCCTCTTCTGCCATATCTCCAAACAATTTGTAGGGTGGTGGTGATGTCTCTCCACTAAGTGATGGTTCAAACACTGGGTTGTTTGGTATATCTAGCTGTTCCAATGTCTTGTGTGGTTCTCCAACGACAGATTCAACTTCCTCTATTACTACCTCTATTTCTTTTCCAGCTTCTCCTTCTAATGGGGTCGCCAGTGCTTCCCCTCTTGCCTATTGTCTTATGCTTTCAATCTAAACAATGGATTTAGATTTAGTGCCTTTGGATGTTGTTTCAATTGCTGCCTTTGAGCTTTCTCCTCTGAGAATTTTTCTTGCACGAATTTTAGATAAATTAGTGTGTGGGTGTGGGGGCGGGGGGGTTGTTGTTGTTTGTTTTTCTAATTTTTTTGAAATTCTGGGAGCAATAAATCTACCTTTATTATCTCTATACCTACTCATAAAAGAAATTTCAATACAAAAACACAAATTTCTAACTATCAAAAGTAAGAGGACAACCTTACTTTGGAGCAACCCCACCAAAGTGGATGCGTAGGTTCTTACCTCTCATCTTACCATCTTCTCTTTGCCCTCAGATTGTCCTTAAATCCAATCCAAACTCATCAAACCAATAAAAAATTCAAAATGATACCTATTACCGTTTACACCTCCCCGACAACGATGCTAAAATGTTGGTGTATAAATATGTTCAATGTATTACGCTCATTTATATGTCAATCCAGGATTTGTAATCGAAAGAGTTGTTACACTATATGTTCCAAGAACATGTAACCTACCTATGTCTGTTGTATCTAGCTTAAGCAGGAAATAATTAATAACATAATACTCTGTTTCTAAGATTTATGAATACTTCACACAACTTCAAACTTAGAAGAGAAAACTGATATTAAAAATTCTCAAGCAAACAATCAATCAAAAGGTTCTTTCTTAGGTGACAAGTCTGCTCATTCCAGGCTTATGAATTAAAGAGATGAACTTAAGATCTTGTTTCCTGTACCAATAAAAAACAATGATTAACAATCAACTCCAGTCACTCTTGAAACAAAAATCAACCCTAACTCTGTTCTATTCAAGCAAACCTTCTTTAGTACAGGGAACAATCAACATGATTGAGAGACTTCATTATGGAACATGAAAATGAGAGATAGAGTCCTCTGGTTCCTGTACCTACTGAGAAAACTACAATCACAAACTCAAAATAATATTTTCTTAATAATCACACACATCAAACATTTGAATGTCAACCTAAAGTATTAGAAAAAGAAACTATCTATTTGGTCTAGTACCTGATTACTCACACCAATTTAGAAATAAATGATTTTATGCTGAACTTTTAAAATGGATTTCAAATCATTGACAACACACCACTGTTAAATACTCACACAATCACACAAAGCATATACATGGAGGTTTACCTTGGTTGGGGAGGAGGGCCCTTTCTAAACCAACAAGGTACGTCTAAAAAGATAACAGACTAAAACATTCTAATCATACTCAGGAATTACACAACAAATCATTTGTATTTCTTCAACTAGTAAATTGAATCAACAGTTCATCATATCGTACATAAAAACAATGTGTATCATCTAGTTCTTACTACTTGCTTCATTACATCTATCATATCCTATTGCCTATACAACATCCCTTATAAAGAAGGTGAGCCGATACTATCAAGATCTAAGGATAAGTACGAAACAATTTTTAAAATATTACAATTGGTATTTCACATCGAATCTCTAGGGATGGACTTCATCCTCATGACACGAAGTGCATGAGTGATGAAGTCTATCATGATCTTGAAAACTTATTTAGAGACTTCGATCCAACTGAATTCTTGGAATCTCCATCAACATACTCATTCAACAAGTGAATTATGGAAACAGGGGTTTGGTACCGGAATACACATAGTCGCAAATCTGAGTACCGGATTAGGCTCACAGGCAGTACCAGAATGACACATGACTTGGTACCGGAATGGCGCTGAGTGTGCAGGCACTAGAATGGATGATGATTTATGCTAGTACAATATGCCATGCTATACAAGTATTGGAATAAATCTCAGCGGACAGTACCAGATCAAAACTGCTTTGGGTACCGGAATATAATTGGTACCGGATTATGTTGTAGCTTGTAGCATCGAAATGCTTTGTAGCTGTAGTACTAGAATAGTGAGGTATCAGATCAAAACTGCTTAGGATTCAAACGATTAGGATCATACAAAATCAAACATTTAATCGAATAAACTCAAGAAAACTAAACAAATCATGCCTTAATCATAAGTTACCTCTCTATGTACATTAACAAGGTCATCATGTGTGTTTATGGAGGAAACAATAAAGTATATACTTATATCATAGGCAAAATAGGCTCAGATACAGGGTAATATAGGGGATTAGAAGTGTAAAAATGGAGACTCAACTGGGCTTCATTTCATGCCACACCCCATAGGAAATATTTCCAAGATTATATTCAAGGTAATTTTGGATGAGTTTATTTGGGTGATGATGAACCATGTCAAATTATTGGTATGGGTAAGGTACAAATAAATAAAAAGAATGGAAACCAATAGTTACTGAAAGAGGTGAGACATATACCAGATCTGAGAAGAAA
Source organism: Picea mariana (assembly GCA_032191745.1). Taxonomy (NCBI): domain Eukaryota; kingdom Viridiplantae; phylum Streptophyta; class Pinopsida; order Pinales; family Pinaceae; genus Picea; species Picea mariana. The sequence continues at coordinate 7,096 of JASDQU010751861.1, forward strand.
TTTGATTTCAACAGGACAATTGGCAAGTGAAGGTTGTATATCTACATTTATAGATAAGGTGTGGAAGGTCATTAAATGATCACTGGTAATGGAGAAAGGAGAGAAGGTAGGTACATTGAATTTATGTACTGGTAATGATGACTCTTCAATCTCTTTAGCTTCTATAGGTGTGGATACAATATTGTGGCATCATTGAAGGATTAGATCCTGTCACTGAGAAGGGGGGGGGTGAATTAGTGACACAAAAATAATATCAATTTTTCATTTATTAATGAAAACATAATTTTAACACAGTATTTTATCATGGAATCCAATTGGGAAAACCAAAAACTCTTTTCTATTAACTGATTTTTTTTTTTTTTACATGTTACATAGAAGGAAGATATACTTCCTCTTTGATCAACACCGACTGATTAGGATGCACCCACGCCCTGGTTTACTAGCACCAACTAGTAGGGGGCTATGACCCCCTGTTTAGTCAGCTACAACTGACAAGGAAGCACCAACTCCCTCTCCAGGCACCAACCTGCCCTTGCACCACCCAACCACCCTTAATTCATAGGTATTAGCTTTCTTCCTGGAATTTGCTTCAACTTTTGATCTTCTGATCTGGACTGCAGAGACACTTTCTTCTCAACACTCTTTCATGATTATATACTCTTCAAACTGTGTGAGTGTGACACAACTGTGTCCCTTATTTTGACCATCACACCTCTTCGATTCATTAGTCTTAATTACTGTTTATTCATTTTACCATGAAGGTTTTTCATAAATTGATCACAATCATGGATCAATTTAATCCTTTATACTCAATCCCGAATCTCTGTTATTTTCACAGAGACCAAATTCTACGGAGGCGCTTCCTTCAAGCCATTTCATATGACCGAGCATTATAGAACCACAGGCTTATCGAATATAACGACATATTATACTTTTCTTTTAAAAACTCTTATAGCATATGACCAACGATAGTGACCTCATGTTAGGTGAGATGAGCTCTTGAGTGTTTATCGATTCAACGGTCACGATTCATTCTTATGACGAGATGGATGGCTGACGGGATTTTGACACTTTTCCCTTCGGTTCTTCATTACATCCAAACTTTCAAAACTCTTGATTACGATATTGTCGATCAGATCAGATGACTCACATTACATCTCAGAACCAGATCAATGGATAGTGTTAATCCTTACACTCATCCTTTATTGTTTAATCCAACGACCAGGACTTAATCAAACAATGAGATGTATGGATGTCGTAATTTTGGCACTTTGCCCTTTGGGTTTTCATGACTTCCAACATTTCAAATCTCCCAAAGCTGTCAATCTACTGACATGTGTCCCTTTCTCAATCAACGATCGAGATCCTTTCTCATCTCCCGGCTTCAAAATTCTCAAGCCTCAATTGTCACTGTAGTATGATCAACGATTGAGAATACTTCCGAATGGATCTTTCAGATCGGATGACTTATGTCCACTTCGGAACATCGGCGATTGGGACTTTTAATTCTCAAACTCTCGTTTTCTCCCAGATCATTTCACCCAGAGTCCACGATCCAGCGAGCATGTTCTCTTTAATCCAACGTCTATCCTCTGCTCTGGGACTCTGGCCTTTTACAATCTCAAACCTTTCTTCTTTGCATTTTCCCAGAGTAGTTTCGCCTGGAGTTCACGATCCGTTGACACGTACCCTCCTGCACAATCAATGATCAAGAATGCTCCCGAAGTGATCTTTCAGATCGGACATCTCGTGTCCACTTCGGGTCTCTGACATTTGGGACTTCGAGACATTGGGCGAGTGCAGTGGTAAAAACACTCGAAACAAAACTCCTGGTGTGACGTAACTACTTACATCACTTGATGATGTGTCACGATCTGAGTAGCTTCCACGTGTCACGATCTGAGTAGCTGCCACGTGTCACTCAGATTTGTGATTTTCATGTACATGAAATGTCGAATCAACTTGACACTTGTCAGTGTCTGATTGGGCCATGTTTCATTGTTGACATGGTCTGCTGATGTGGTTTTCCATATGTCCTCCTCAAATCAACAATCCTCGTTCTCCATTTGATCGACGACTGTGATTAAATCATGACTTCGCGTGTCGGGTGTTTGAACATGAGCCAACCCTAACTCTTCCAAATCCTGATATCTGAAATACTTTAGATCAATGGCCCACAACCCTATGTGATCCAATGGTCCAGATCTTATCGCAATTTCACGTTTCACGAAGTTGGAGGATGGATCTTGGCCTTATCCTCTTCACAGTTATACTAAATTTGACGGTTGTTGGTCCTTGGCGCTCAGATCCAATGTATATGATCTTTCAATGGTCCTCAAGCCCACGGTCACTCATATGATCGATGCGTGTTATATTTAGACGATCAACACGGTCAACCTCTTGATCAGATGGCTGCTGATGCTTCTAACTCTAATAGGACGGATGTTGAGCTTACACTTTTCCTTTCGAATTTTGATCTCTGTGTTTTCTAACCCTCCCAATATTTTATCATAGGAACATTGTCGATGCTGTCGTGATCAACAATAATCATGAATTTCTTCTCTGTGCAATGCGTTATTCCTTCTGAGCTTTGGTCTTTCGAGCATAAATGTTGGACATCTTCTGCTGATTGATATATTGTTGACATCAATGACAACACATGAATGGAAATTTATCCAACAATCTCCCCCTTTGTCATTGAGGGAAACACACCAAATTCATACACAATCTCCCCCTGTCACAATGCTTTTGTCCTCTGAAGTTATTCTCCCCCTTTGGCATCAATGGAAAAGGGTTTCTCCTCCTATGATCTGTTTGTATAAGCACTCTTTTTATATTTTGACACCTGGTATTTCCTTCTGCAATCACACTTTTTCTTGTCATAACTGAATGACTCCTTCTGACGTTGATTGCAATCTCCCCCTGAATAGGTGCCAATTGATGCATTATTTTCTTGAGAGATTTAGGTAGGAAGAAGGATTACTCCCAATTTTTTCATGAGATATTCAAATACATCTCTGCTTAAGGGTTTTGTAATAATATTTGCCACCTGTTCTTGTGTTGGAACATATTCCAATTTAATGTTCTTGTTTTCAGCCTAGTCTCTTAGATAGTGGCACTTTATGGGAATGTGTTTTGATTTTGAGTGATGGACATGGTTTTTAGAGAGACTTATCGCGCTTGTATTATCACAGTGTATAGTTGTGGGTTCTTCAAATATTATTTTGATGTCTTGTAGAGTTTGTTTCATCCATTCCACTTGTGTGCAACATTATGTTGTTGCAATATACTCATCTTCAGTGCTAGACAGAGAAATTGAGGACTGTTTCTTGCTTATCCAAGCAACCAGTTATTCGCCCAAAAAGAATGCTCCTCCACTCGTACTTTTTCTGTCATCTACACTTCCTGCCCATTCAACATTTGAATAGGATTTTAATGTGAATGAGTCCTTGCCCGGGTACCACAAACCAAGATCTATGGTTCCTTTCAAATATCTAAAGATTCTCTTTACAACTTGAACATGGATCTCCTTTGGTTCTGTTTGGAATCTAGCCACCATCCCAACAATTTGCTTGACATCAGGTCTGGAAGCTGTTACATAAAGAGAATTGCCAATCATTGATCTGTATTGTTTTGGATCTCCAGCTTTGGATTCATCATCCTTGCTTAGTTTGCATCCAACTGTCATAGGTGTACTAACAGGTTTGCAATCCTCTAACTGGAATCTCTTAAGCATATCCTTAACATATTTAGACTAATTGATAAACACTCCCTTTTTGGACTGTATTATTTGTAATCCAAGGAAGAAATTTAGTTTTCCAAGCAAAGACATTTCAAATTCTTGCTGCATCATCTTAGCAAAGTCCTTACTTGTTTTTATATTATCACTACAAAATATAATATCATCAACATACACTTCCACAATGATCAAGTTATTACCATCAATTTTGCAATAAAGATTGTTGTCTGCTGATCCCCTTTTGAGGCCTTCTTTTTGTAAATAAGAGTCTAGCCTTGCATACCATGTTCTAGGTGCTTGTTTTAGTCCATAGAGTGCTTTCTTTAATTTACAAACATAGTTTCCTTTATTGGTTAATTGGAACACTTCTGGTTGCTCAATATAGATGTCCTCTTCTAAATTTCCATTGAGAAATGCTGATTTGACATCCATTTGGTACACTTTAAATTTTCTGTAGCTGGAGAAAGCTAAGAACATCCTAATTGCCTCTAATATGGCCACAGGTGAAAATATTTCTTCATAGTCTACTCCTTCAACCCGAGCATACCCTTTGCATACTAATCCGGCTTTGTTCTTGATTACTTGTCCATCTTCATTCATTTTATTTTTATATACCCATTTAGTTCCAATGGCATTTTTATTTTTTGGTCTAGGAACTAGTTCCCAAGTTTGATTTTTTCTGATTTGGTCCAATTATTCATTCATAGATTTGATCCAATTCACATATTTACATGCTTCTTTGATTGAGCTAGGCTCAACATGTGACAACAATGCTATTTCTGTTTGATACAGTAGTTGTCTTCTTGTGTGCACTCCATCATTCATATCTCCAATAATCAGTACTTCGGAATGATTCTTTTAAATAATTCTTGAGGGTGTCTTTGTATCTCTTCTTGGGAATTCTTCTCTTATCTCTCCATCTTGACTATCTTCTTTGCTTTCACTAGTATACATATAATATTCTTCCCTTTCTTTTTCATTCTCTTCTACTTCTTCTAGTTGTGTGTCAAATGTCTCATCATCATCTTCATCTTTATTTTTAGATATGGTCTCTTGATTTTTGATCCTTACCGTTTTTAGCTCATCCACCTTGACATCTGCACTTTTAACAATCTTATATGATCTAAGATTGTAGCATTTGTATGCCTTCTTGTTTGAAGCATATCCAAGAAAAATACCTTTATCAGATCTGGCATCAAATTTTCTAAGACTCTCATCTAGTCTTTTGATGTAGCATTTACTTCCAAAGACCTTGAAGTATTTCACTGATGGAGCTCTTCCAAACCATAGTTCATAAGGGGTCTTATAACTATTAACCCTAAGATGAACTCTGTTCAATATGTATATTTTTGTGATTATAGCTTCCCTCCAATATCCAACAATTTTGCTACATTGATCATGGTCCTTGCAACCTCCTGAACTGTTCTATTCTTTCTCTCAACAATCTCGTTTTGCTGAGGTGTTTTGACAACAAAGAATTGTATTTTTATTCCATTAGTTTCGTAGAAGACATCAAACTCTTTTGAGGTGAATTCACCACCATTGTCTGATCTAAGACATTTGATTTTTGTCTCCTTTTCATTTTCAACAAGGGTTTTAAAGGCTTTGAATTTGTTGAGTGCTTCTGATTTTTCTTTGAGAAAACATATCCAACTCATCGTAGTAAAGTCATCAATGAATAACATAAAGTAAGACTCTCCTTGCAAACTCTTGGTTCTCGAGGTCCACATAGGTCAGTGTGAACAAGCTCTAAAAGTTTAGAGGTTGTGTATTCTTTTGCTTTGAACCTTAATCTAGTTTGCTTCCATAGTTGATAGTGTCTACACATAGCATTTGAGGGTTTTATGATTTTTGGCAAGTTTCTTACTGCACCAAGGTTGCTGACTTTCACAATATTGTCAAAGTTAATATGCCCCAACGTTCTATGCCATAGCCAACTTTCATCTATTGAATTTATATGACATTCCTCATTCAATTTTGCATCTAGTATATATACATTTTCATGAGTTCTAGGAGCAATACCAACTAATTTTCCTGTGTCTTCTCTCCTAATCTCACATTTTTGGGAATCAAAGATGCAGAAGTGCCCCTGATCACAGGTTTGATTGACACTTAATAAACTAGGCTTCAATTTATCGACAAGTAGTACATTTCTAGCTTTGTATTTTCCCAAGCTCACAGTGCCTTTCCCAAGTATGTTACTTGAAGCATTATCACCAAATGTAACTTTACCTTTTTGTTTCTTTAAGTCTAAAAACTTGTCCTTGTTACCTGTCATATGTTTTGAGCACCCATTGTCAACACACCAGAGATCCCTTTTATCTTGAGCTTTTAGGGAAATAAGACATTCATTTTTGATGTTTTTACTCTCCAAAGTTTCTTTTGCTCTCTAATGAACTTGGGCTATTCTGAGACTTCCATTAATATGCAAATAATGGATTTGTGTCCATGGTTATGACATCTGAAGCATTGTAAATCCCCTTCTTGTAGAGGTGCAAAGGAGTTTTAGTTTATGTTTTTAACTCGATTTGCTGCTTGTTTATCCTTAAGGATATAGTTCTTAACCTTCCGATTTTTCTTTCTATATGCTCTACAATTTATAGCTTTGTGTCCAAAATTAGAGCATGCAAAGAAATAACCAAGGAAAATGCGAGGATACATGTTTTGGTAAAACTTCTTTGGTATTGTCTTGTCTTCCTTCTTGATGGGTGGAAGTAATCTTATGGAGTTATGATCATTACTTATCTTCTCTTCATTTTTCTTCTTGAATGTAATGAGGAGAGCATCTGCATAAGATTTTGAGTTAACATGACTTTCCTTTTGAGAGTAACCTATTCCATTTTTATTACCTGAATCCCTTTGTGTGGTAATAATATTATCTAATATTTTAGAGCTATTTTTAGATTTTGTTTGAATGATTTTTGCATCCAGTTTCTTTTTTTAGATGAATTATTTCTACCTCCATTCTTTCAACAGTTATTTGTTTTTCCTTAAGAGGCTTTTCCAGACTTTCTTCGATATTATTTGCTTCTAAGATTTGTTTTTTCAGATTGCTCATAAGTTTTTCCATCTCCTTTTCTTCTTGTTCATATTTTTCCTTTTGTTCAACTACAATTGTTTTCAACTGTCTATATCTGGTTTTGTATTTTCTTAATTCATCCAAGGCACTGAGAAGTTCTTCCTCCATATTAACTTCTGCTTCATCTTCTAACTCCTTCTCATGTTTACTTTTTTCTATCTCATTAGATTCTTCAATACCTAATAAAATGACTTCATCATCATCAAATTCATCATTGTCACTAGACTTTGACAAGCTGTTATTTTCTTCTTTTGAGTAAAAATTCTTTTTCCCTTTGTAGAATTTTTTCTTGTAGTTGAGTTTTTCCTTCTTCTGGTATTGTTTGGTTTTATTTTCTTTCTCTTCAGGGTCCTCCTTGGGATAGGGACACTTGGATGCAAAATGACCAATTTTTCCATAGTTAAAACATTTGAAAGGAAGCTTGCCTTTGTATTTCCCTGATCCTTTCTGAAGTTTTCTAATGAAATTGGCTTCTTCCACATCAGATTCTTCATGATGGCAGGATTGAAGTTTTTGCTTCTGATTTATCTTTGTCTTATATGCTTTGAATGTTGTTTCGTATTTTTCTGATTTATCATTTCTTTCTCTCATTTCATATGTTGTAAAAATTCCATGGAGTTGATCAACTGTGAGTGTGCTTAGATCAGATCTATCTTTAATTGACGAAATCTTTGTATCATATCTCATAGGTAATGACCTTAGTATTCTTTGGACAATGAGTTTATCTGTAACTTCTTCTCTTGTCGCTCTAATTGAGTTAACCACTTCATTTACCCTATGAAAGTACTCAACAATATTTTCTTCTTCTTTCATTTTCAGATTTTCAAATTGAGTTCTACAGGTCTGTAGTTTGGCTTCCTTGACTTTGTCATATCCTTCATATACAACCTCCAATTTGTCCCATATTTCTTTGGCTGATTTGCAATGCATAACTTTCACACATATAGAATTACTCAACCCTGCTAGAATTCCATTAACTGCTCTTGAGTTGTCATTACATATTTTCTTTCCTCCAGAGTCTTTGGGTGGAGTAGTTGGTGCAATGTAACCGTCCACAACAAATTGTCAGATATCAAAACCAAGAGCCAACATGAAGTTTTTCATTCTTATTTTCCACAGAGCATAGCCTCCTCCATTGAACAACGGTGCTTTGTTGTTAGACATTCCCTCTTGTTGATCCATCTTTAGGATCTACCTTCAAGTTTGTTAGACTGTGTTGAAGGAACCTACTCTGATACCAATTGAATGATCAGATCCTGTCATTGAGCGGGGGGGGGGGTGAATCAGTGACACAACAATTATATCAATTTTTCATTTATTAATGCAAATGGAATTTTAGCACAGTATTTTATTGTGGAACCCAATTGGGAAAACCACAAACTCTTTTATATTAACCGAAAAAATTGTTTTACATGTTACATAAAAGGAAGATATACTTTCTCTTTGATCAACACTGATTGATCAGGATGCACCCACACCCTGTTTTACCAGCACCAACTGGTAGGAGGCTACAACCCCCTGTTTAGTCAGCTACAAATGACAAGGAAGAACCAACTCCCTTTGCAGGCACCAACCTGCCCTTGCACCACCCAACCACCCTTAATTCATAGGTATTAGATTTTCTTCCTGGAATCTACTTCAACTTTTGATCTTCTTATCTGGACTGCAAAGACACTTTCTTCTCAACACTCTTCCATGATTATATACTCTTCAAACGGTGTGAGTGTGACACAACTGTGTCCCTTCATTTCGACCATCACACCTCTTTGATTAATTAGTCTTAATTACTGTTTATTCATTTTACCGTGAAGGTTTTTCATAAATTGATCACAATCATGGATCAATTTAATCCTTTATAATCAATCCTAAATCTCTGTTATTTTCACAGAGACCAAATTCTATGGAGGCGCTTCCTTCAAGCCATTTCATATGACCGAGCATTGCACAACCACAGGCTTATCAAATATAACGACATAATATACTTTCCTTTTAAAAACTCTTATAGCATATGACCAATGACGGTGACCTCACGTTAGGTGAGATGAGATCTTGAGCATTTATCGATTCAACGGTCATGATTCATTCTTCTGACGAGATGGACGGCTGACGGGATTTTGACACTTTTCCCTTCAGGTCTTCATTACATCCAACCTTTCAAAACTCCCGATTATGATATTGCCGATTAGATCGGACGACTCACATCACATCTCAGAACCAGATCAATGGATAACGTTAATCCTTACACTCATCCCTTATTGCTTAATCCAATGACCATGACTTAATCAGGCAATGAGATGTATGGCTATCATAATTTTGGCACTTTGCCCTTCAGGTTTTCATGACTTCCAACATTTCAAATCTCTCGAAGCTATCAATCTACTGAAACATGTCCCTTTCTCGATCAATGGTCAAGATCCTTTCGCATCTCCCGGCTTCGGAATTATCAAGCCTAAACTCCCACTGTAGTATGATCAACGGTTTTGAATACTCATGAATGGATCTTTTAGATCAGACGACTTATGTCCACTTCGGGACTTCGACGTTTAGGAATTTCAATTCTCCAACTCTCGTTTTCTCCCGGATCATTTCACCCGGAGTCCACGATCTAGAAACACGTGTCCTCTTTAATCCAACGACTATCCTCCGCTCCGGGACTCCAGCCTTCGACAATCTCAAACCTTTCTTCTTCGCATTTTCCCGTAGTAGTTTCACCCAGAGTTCACGATCTGTTGACATGTACCGTCCTGCATGATCAACGATCATGAATGCTCCCAAAGTGATCTTTCAGATCGGACATCTCGTGTACACTTCGGGTTTTCGACATTCGGGACTTCAGGACATTTGGTGAGTGCAGTGGTAAAAACTCCTAGTGTGACGTAACTGCTTACTTCACTTGATGACGTGTCACGAGCTGAGTAGCTACCACATGTCACTCGAATTTGTGATTTTCACGTACCTGAAATGATGAATCAACTTGACACTTGGCAGTGTTTGATTGCACCACGTGTCATTATTGACATGGTCTGCCATATGTCCTCCTCGAATCAACGGTCCTCGTTCTCCCTTTGATTGACGACTGTGATCAAATAGTGACTTCGCGTGTCGGGTGTTTGAACGTGAGCCAACCCTGACTCTTCCAACTCCCGATATCCTAAATACTCTAGATCAACAGACCACAGCCCTCTGTGATCCAACGGTCCAGATCTTATCACGATTTTGTGTTTCACGAAGTTGGAGGATGGATCTTGGCCTTATCCTCTTCGCAGTTATACTAGATCCGACGACTGTTGGTCCTCCGTGCTCATATCCAATGGATACGATATTTCAATGGTCCTCAAGACCACAATCATGCATATGACCGATGCGCGTTATATTTAGACGATCAACACAGTCAACCTCTTGATCGGACGACTGCCGAGGCTTCTAACTCTAATCAAACGGTTGCTAAGCTTTCGCTTTTCCTTTCAAATTTTGATCTCTGTATTTTCTAACCCTCCTGAGATTTTATCATAGGAATATTGGCGATATTTTCATGATCAACAATAATCACAAATTTCTTCTCTGTGCAATGTGTTATTCCTTCTGAGCTTTGGTCTTTCGAGCATTACTGTTTGACATCTTCTGCTGACTGATATACTGTTGACATCAATGACAACACATGAATGAAAATTTGTCCAACAATCATAGGCTTGGACACATGGGTGAGAAGGGGATGCAAATACTTCACAAAAGGAATTTGTTGTCAGATCTTAAACAAGTTGATTTGGATTTCTGTGAACACTTTGTTTATGTAAAACAAAAGAGAGCCATATTTTTCAGGGTTGGAAAGGAAAAGAAGAGAAAAATATTAGATCTTGTGCATACAGATGTATGGGGACCAACTTAGGTATCATCCCTTGGTAGATTTCATTATTATGTTACTTTTATTGATGATGCATCTAGAAAAACTTTGGTTTATTGCATTCGATAAAAAATATGATGTTTTTAACACTTTTAAGAAATGGAAAGCTTTGGTTGAGAATGAGACAAGAAAAAGGTTGAAGTGTCTCAGATCAAATAATGGAGGTGAATACTGTAACAAGGAGTTTTATTATTATTGTTCATACCATGGGATTCATAGAGAGAAGACAGTTCCAGGAACTTAATAAACAAAGGGCCTTCAAGCTCCTTGGATGGTGGCATTCCAGAGGAGGCATGGACAGGGAAAAATGTAAACTACTCATTTCTAAAGACTTTCGATTGTGAAGCATTTGTCCATATTTATAAAGAAAATGGAACAAAGCTTGAGGTAAAATTCAAGAAGTGTACCTTTATTGGATACAATGTTAATGATTTTGGTTATCGCTTATGGGATTATGAAAATCATAAAATTATTAGGAGAAGAATTCCTGCTCAATTGAAGTTGGAAAATATACATACTCGCCAAGATCATGTAGACATGTTGAAAAAGGTAGTAACCGAGGAGAAATTGAGTTCCTGCTTAGTTTCATTTGGCTTTCAAGCATGAAGGTGAAAATGAGAAATTTGTCAGGTCTAAGGTGGATCATATTCCAACAAGTACAACAACCGTGGAGTTGTTTTGATCATTCTCCATGTGGAAGATTGTTGGTTGTGGAGCCTGATTATATTTCTAATTCAAAGGTCTTGTTTTAGCCATTTTTGAACCGCATTACCTGACGGGGGGTGTGGGGGGGATTCCCCCCCACATATCTCCCCAGAGGGGGACTGGGAGGGGAGAAATTTTGGAGCCCCCCCCCAGTAGGGGTTCAGGGCCAGTGTCCCCGAAGAAATGTTCTTGGGAAAATTTCCTTGTAAAATATTGTAATTCATAGTCAATCTGGATCGTTCATTATAAGGTTGCAGATATGACGATAGATGTTATCTTAGGGTTTATTGCCCTATAAGACAACCCTCTTTTATGAGAGAATTATATTGTGGATGTGTACGTGAGTGAATATTGCATTCTAAGATAGGAGAATGTGAGAGAAAGAAGAAGAAGTTACAACATGTATGTTGTAGGTTGTATCCCTTCATTTGTTGGATAATAATAAAGGAAGGACTTGGAAATTTCTCTAGTGGATGTAGCCCACACCGGGTGAACCACATATATCCATGTCTCTATTGTAGTGTGTATCTTCTTTGTTTTACTTCTCCATTTGTTTTGTTTTATTGCTCTTCGATCCTGTTATCTTAACACCATGGATGCAAAAGAGTATTAGAAAGATGACATAAAAGAAATATTTCAAAATGTTGAAACATCAATCAATGATAATGGTATTTCGAGATCGGTTTGGTCAAGAAAAATGGGAAGTGGTTAATTAGATTGCAATGCTAATATTCAATTGGAGTAGTGCATGTTACAACACTATGAATATTGAGAATTATAACCAAAATATGTTTGTATAGGTTTTCTCTGCATAAAGGAAGCAGTTGTGATATGGCAACACTAGTGGACCTAGTGGCTAAAATTGCAAAATGGATAAGTGGGGTTTGGCTAGCATGTTCATAATAAAGGCCAATGGTGCAAATTTGAGCAGAATGATAGTGCATAGGGTAACAAGGTTCTACAAGAATTCAAGGACAATCATCTACAACAACAAAGCTAAAAAAATAAATAAATCTGAAATAGATATGCATTGGAGTGCATGATAGAATTTATGCATGACACATACAATAAAAATAGGAGGCATGTGCTTGAAATATGCATGATAAGATTATTGATCAATACATATTGGTGTGCATTGGTACATATGGGCATGATTGAACATGTATATGGCATGAGTGTAGACTAAGAGTAGTCCATTGATATATATATATATAACTAATGATGGATCATGTATCTAGGAAAAATGATTATAGAATGATGATATTATTTCTTATGGAATCCATTCATATGAAGACATATGAGGATGGTGGGAATGTTGATCAAGAGGTTGGTGAAGGGATCCCGTGAGATTCTACCAAGCACCAACTAATCATGTAGAATCAAGTAAATTGATAACAACCATACATGTTTGCAATTGGGGTTGCTTATATTGCATAAAATAATGAAGGGAATTGAGGTAAGAATTCCCTCAGTTAAGTTCTCAATATTTGAATCGATGGAAAGACAAGAGGCCTTGAGTATGCAAATATTATTCTCTACTTGAATGCATTTATATGAGAAATTAATTGCATATTGTGTTATGTTGGTTATGAAATCATAACCAAGACAAGACATGATACATATTCTTGTGGTAGCAATGAATTCCATGGATATATGGTATTTTGGAATCAATGCAAGGATGCATTGGGTAAATGCGGCCATGGTCATTTGCACATTGGTAATAGTTGACTACATTATCAAAATTTTGAGTGTTGGTGATGCATGTGTGAGGAATGCTGGTTACATTCCATTTAATATGAATAATAGTTGGAAGTGGAGAAATTTTTAGATTAATATAACTCTAAAAATCACTTCATGGAATGAATGCATATGTTGTGGTGGATGATAGTCTCATTCTAGACAATATGATTAATGGTTGAATATCGTTTTTTTTTTAAGTGAATAGTGGCTGAAAATGATTGAATCACTGACATATTACAATTCTGAGATCATTTCATGAATTGTTGGAAATATGCTTGAGTGGTTGCAAGAAAGTTGAGAAATTGCAAGAAGATTGTTCTTGGATATGGAATCGATGTAATCCCATAAAGAAGACCGATATCTACATCTTCAAGAGCCAAACATAATGAACAAAAAACTCATGCATGGAAAATTTATTACATGTATAGAATAGATTTGAAATATTGATGATTGCAAATTTTTATAGTACGCTGACAATATGTTTGTCTGAATTAAAGTAAGAAAAATTGTAGGAAGAATGGTCTTGGAAATGGCAACGATGTAATCCCATAAGGAAGATTGATGCATGTTGTTGCAAGAGCCAAATGTCCTGAGAAGAAATCTTATGAATGAGAATCTCAGTTTCCTATGTGTAAAACATACTCGGAAATTAATATACAAAATTTCTATGATGATATCTCATGATGATTATATGTGTGTAATACATATGAGATGATGGCTATTAAAGGTAGAAATATTGGAAATGAGGTTATTTCTATGACATGGGAACCCTATGATTGCCACAAGTTACAATTTTTCCAGTGAATAACATGGTAGTGAATTAATGCTTCCATTGTGCAAGAACACTTTGGCAAATGATGGATCACCTGAGGTACTTTGAAGCGGTGAAGGGGATGCCCGAGCCTGGAGGGTGATGATGGAAAGGGGAGGGAACTCCATAATGTATATGACATAGTGGCTGGAATCACGAGGTTGTGTCAGAAATGAACAATGAGCTAAATTCTTGTTGTGGTTGCTTGTGAAATAGAGCAACAACCATATGAATAAGTGATTGTAATCATTGAGTTAATTATGTTGAAATATGAGATTGATTGTTGCTTAGTGCCTTTTAAGTTTTCCATTATTCCTTGTTGTGTGTAATTACTAAATGATGTCTTTGCATCTGTGTTCTTATGGGACTACTGCTTTGGTGTGTTTGTCTAGTCATCACTGTGTATGGTTAAGTTGATTGTGTTGGGTTTTGTTTGTTATTGGTCAATTACATGAGGTTGTATGTCACGACTGTGTATTTTTCTTCACACCAGAGTTATGTTAAGATGTTGTGAAGGAGGCACAATCACAACTATTTGATAAGTTGGATATTCCATTATCATAGCTGGAGTTCCTGGAGGCACAACTCAAATACTTCTTGTTTGACCTGGTACTGGAACCCTGGAAAGGAAGTGGTACAACCTGAAGGACTGTAGTGCAAAGAAGGGGTAGACTTCCTTGGGTTGTGTAGGTTGAGGGGAATGAGAGTTTGTTGGTTGGAATTGTTGTGGGAATCAATAAAGTATAAAATATATTTCAACTGGAGTTCTTAGAGCCACAACTCATAGACTTCTTGTCTGAACTTGTACTAGAACCCTGGAATGGAAGTGGTACATGATGAAGGATTGCAGTGTAGAGAAGGGGTACACTTCCTTGCATTGTGAAGGTTGAGGGGAATGAGAGTCGTTGGTTGGAATTGTTGTGGGAATCGATAGAGTGTGAAGAATATTGCAGATAGAGCCAGAGGAAGGCTGTGCAGGCTGCAAAAAAAATGAAAGACTACTGGTTGGAATCGCTGCCAGAATGATGAATTATGAAATTATCTTATGCGGGATTGGGCCAGGGAGCCTAAGTATCTATGGTTTTTTGGGTCGAAGTTCCTATATATGTATATTTTATTGGGAAAGGGTGCCTATGTATATATGATTTTAGGCCAAAGAGTCTATGTAAATTTGTTTAGGCTGAAATGTTTTTGTGATGTTGGATCAGGGAACCTATATGATTGATTAATGGCCTGAGAGACATAATTGTTGTTCCAGATTTTCTGAGAAGAACATAATGAATACAGGTTATTAAAATGTGATTAACAAAGAATAACATAGATACAATAAAACTGGTTTCTATTCAACAAGGAAATAATTTGAAACTGTAAAATGCAGCGGAAAATAACCTTGTTGGAATGGTGGCAACTTATTTCTGAGAAGAGATGCGACGAATGCGCTCATTTGCAAGAAGATGATTACAATGAGGATCTGAAGACATTTTTAAAAATAAGCATGAATTCCAAAACCCTATACATCCAAAAATCTAATCTGGGGAGATGAAGCACCAAAATTCATGTGGGCCTCGTTGGGGTAAGTTAGTACATCAACTTCTCGGGGTCGTAACTTTTGCATACAATCTTCGTTTTAGGCGCATGATAGCCCGTTGGAAAGGTATATGTGAGGAATACAAATTTTTCCATCATAATCTAACTTTTTTATATTATATGAATGTGGCGATACCTAAAAATGTTGTTTAGGGCCTCAAAACAACCCCGAAAGTCAGGGACCCGAAAATTAGGAAAAAATTGCCAAACTAGAAAACTACCAAAATGAACCAGTTGGAATAGGTGGGAGGCCACCGAAATCCATATGGATAAATACTCCTCCCTTAAGAAGCAATGGTCTCCATTGCGTTGAGTTCCCCCATTAGATGAGGAAATTTCTATTGAATTTGTCCCTTGGTGAGCCACTTGCCTTGGTGCAGGAGCTCCCTGCTTTAACAACTCGATAAAGATGGATCCTTTGTTGTCGAGTGCCCTTGACCTGTGTGTCCGTAATATGATCACTGGATGCCTATTTCATGCAATTAGGGTTGAGATCTCTTGGTGTAAATTGTTCTTCTATCTGTGAGGTGTCCAATAATGGTGGGAAATATGGCCGAAGGAGAGCCACGTTGAACACTGGGTGCAGGCCAAGGAAAGGGGGAATGTTGAGTTCAAAATCATTGTCAACCACAGCCTTGGTGATGGTGTAAGGTCCATAACGGAGTGGGTGAAGCTTTCAATGGGGCCCTTTAAGGTGTTCTTTCTGTAAGTACAACCAAACTTTGTCTCCCACTTGAAACTTATGTGCCACCCGATGTTGATCATGGCGTTGCTTGTACTTGGCATTGGATTTCTGTAAAATATCTTGAACTTGTTGGTGGATGTGTTGGATCCACTCAATGAACTGGGTGGCTTTGTCATCTTCATTTGGAGCAAGGGATGAGTCGGCTGAGGTGGCTGCAAGGGGTAGTGCAACATCCATGGGACCCAATGGTTGGAATCCCAATCCCACTTGAAATGGGTTGTGGTCGGTTGAGCTATGTAGGGATCGGTTGTAGCTATGTTGAACATAGGGAAGAATATCATCTCATGTGTGGGGGTGCTTGGTATTGTACATGTGCAGGATATGCATGATCATCTGATTGACGACCTTAGTTTGGCCATCTGTCTAGGGGTGGAAAGTAGTGGATTTGGTGAGCTTTGTGTCCAACAGTGACAAGAGGCTTGACTAGAATGTGTTGAGGAACCAATTGTCCCAATCTGAGACAATGGTTTGTGGGATTCCAAAATGTACCCATACTCGTTCAAAGAAGATATTGGTAGTGGCCTTTATTGTGATGCTCTTCTTACAGGCAACCAGAATCACCATCTTGGAAAAGCGATCAACAACCAAAAAAACACAATCATTTCCCCTATTGGTGGACAAAAGGCCTAACATGTAATCCATTGAGATGGATTATCATGGCCTGTCAGGAGTAGGAAACGGGGTGTACATGCCCTGCTTATTAGTGTTCGGTTTGTCAATAGTGTAGTCAATGCAAGACCTGATATACTTTCCCACATCATGTTGAAGTTTCAACCAGTAGAAATGTTTTTGCAGTATTGCCACTGTATTTTCGATGCCAAAGTGTCCTGCCACCCGACTGTAGTGGGCTTCCCAAATCATCTTCTCTCGCTCTCTTGATGGAACACAGAGATGGCCCATATGGCACAACAACTCGTCCTGAAGATGGAAATTAACGACATCTGAGTTTGCACCCAACATTTGGTAGGTGGTGGCGAAGTGAGGGTCTGTCTCATAGAGGTGAGGCCATCTGGAGGTCTTGTGGCCACAAGATTCTATCACCGTGGTGAGTGCTGCCACTAGAGGTCGAATGAGGCAATCAATGAATTGGTTGGTACATCCTATTTTATATTTGATGTTGAGGTGGAACTGCTACAAGTGTGTGGACCACTTCTTATGGTGATCATTCTAAAATTTGCCTTGTGTTTGCATGAACTATAGTGGCTTATGATCAGTGTGGATGATTATCTCCTTCCCAAGAATGTAATGTCTCCATTGGAAACATGCTTGCACAATAGAGTACATTTATTTGTCATAAGTAGGGTAATTACAGACAACATCTGATAGTGTCTCACTATGATAGGCCACGGGGTGGTCGTGTTGAGTGAGAACGACGCCCGCAACATAGTTTGAAGCATATGTTTCGATCTCAAAGGGTTGTTGTAGGTTCTATAATGAGAGTATTGGGGCTGAGCACAGGCATTACTTCAAATCATTGAACGCTTGTTGTTGGGATAGTCCCCACACAAATTTTTCCTTACCACCACCCAACCCGAACCTGGGATAGAAATTGGCAAGGCCCAAGAAGCTCTGAAGCTCAATGAATGTGGTTGGGGTTGGCCAGTAATAGATGACTTGTATCTTGGATTTATCCACATGTACACCATGATGATCAACAATATATCCTAGGTAATGGACCTTGTCCAAGCCGAAGGAGAATTTTTCCAAGTTGGCATATAACTTGTGCTGCCGTAGCATGTGCAGAACCTACTGAATCTATTGCAAGTGTTTTTCCCAAGTCTTGTTGTAGATGAATATGTCATCCAAATACAACACTACAAAATTATTGGTGAAAGGTCGTAGGATAACATCCATCATCCTAATGAAAGTGGCTGGAGCATTTTTCAAACCAAAGGGCATGACCAACCATTCAAAAAGACCTTCTTTTGATTTGAAGGCAATTTTCCATACATCTATCTGTTTTATTGGGACCTGGTGGTAGCCAGACTTCAGATCAATATTACTGAAGTATTTGGCCCCCATGAGCTGATCAAGGAGGTCATTGATTCAGGGAATCGGGTATTGGTTCCCGACTGTGATTTTATTCAGGGCCCGATAGTCAATGTAGAGTCGCCAGGTCCTATCTTTCTTATACACCAACACGATTGGGCTCCCACAAGGCAATGAGATGGGACAGATGTGCCCCTTGTGGAGTAGTTCTTGGATATGCTGATGTATCTCCTCATTCTCTAATAGAGAGCGGTGATAGACTAGCCCATTGGGTAGCGATGCACTTGGGGTTAGATCGATGGGATGCTTGACCTGATAATGCAGAGGTACCCTAGTAGCTGAGGAGAAGATATCTGAGTATTCTTCCATGACCTTGTCCACTTGATTCTACTGTGTGGAGAGGTTG
>JASDQU010751861.1:25817-37738 GCA_032191745.1 Picea mariana
ATTTTTCCAACAATGCATCATATACCAATGGAACCACATCGATCCATCTTCATCATGTATCAATGACAACTCATTGATCCATCTTCATCTATGCATTCTCATCAAGGACAATACATATTATATTACATCAATCATCAATCAATCAATACTTTGACATCAATCAATCACTTGACATAAATAAATGACATCAATCAATCAAACCATTGGCATCAATGACAACATGATCCAACAACTGTAACAAGGAGTTTTGTTATTATTTTTCATACCATGGGATTCATAGAGAGAAGACAGTTCCAGGAACTTAATAATTAAAGGGCCTTCAAGCTCCTTGGATGGTGGCATTCCAGAGGAGGCATGGATAGGGAAAAACATAAACTACTCATTTCTAAAGACTTTCGATTGTGAAACATTTGTCCATATTGATAAAAAAAATGGAACAAAGCTTGAGGTAAAATATAAGAAGTGTAATTTTATTGGATACAATGTTAATGATTTTGGTTATCGCTTATGGGATTATGCAAATCATAAAATCATTAGGAGAAGAATTCCTGCTCAATTGATGTTGGAAAATATACATACTCGCCAAGATCATGTAGACATGTTGAAAAAGGTAGTAACCGAGGAGAAACTGAGTTACTGCTCAGTTTCATTTGGCTTTCAAGCATGAAGGTGAAAATGAGAAATTTGTCAGGTCCAAGGTGGATCATATTCCAACAAGTACAACAACCGTGGAGTTGTTTTGATCATTCTCCAAGTGGAAGATTGTCTGTTGTGGAGTCTGATTATCTTCCTAATTCAAAGGTCTTGTTTTAGCCATTTTTGGATCGCATTACCTAACGAGGGGTGTGGGGGGAGAAATTTTGGAGCCCCCCACAGTAGGGGTTCAGGCCAGTGCCCCCAAAGAAATGTTTTTGGGAAAATTTCCTTGTAAAATATTGTAATTTCGTAGTCAATCTGGATCGTTCATTATAAGGACGCAGATATGACGGTAGACATTATATTAGGGTTTATTGCCCTAGAAGACAACCCTCTTTTATGAGGGAGTTATATTGTGGATGTGTATGTGAGTGAATATTGTATTCTAAGATAAGAGAATGTGAGAGAAAGAAGAAGAAGTTACAACATGTATGTTGTAGGTTGTATCCCTTCAATTGTTGAATAATAATAAAGGAAGGACCTGGAAATTTCTCTAGTGGATGTAGCCCACACTAGGTGAACCACATATATCCGTGTCTCTATTGTATTGTGTATCTTGTTTGTTTTACTTCCCCATTTGTTTGATTTTATTGCTCTCCAATCCTGTTATCTTAACACCATGGATGCAAAAGAGTATTAGAAACATGACATAAAATAAATATTTCAAAATGTTGAAACATCAATCAATGGTAATGGTATTTCGAGACCGGTTTGGTCAAGAAAAATGGGAAGTGGTTAATTAGATTGCAGTGTTAATATTCAACTGGAGTAGTTCATGTTACAACACTATGAATATTGAGAATTAGAGCCAAAATATGTTTGTATAGGTTTTCTCTCCATAAAGGAAGCAGTTGTGATATGGCAACACTAGTGGATAAAATTGCAAAATGGATAAGTGGGGCTTTGCTAGCATGTTCATAATAAAGGCCAATGGTGCAAATTTGAGCAGAATGATAGTGAACAGGGTAACAAGGTTCTACAAGAATTCAAGGACAATCATCTACAACAACAAAGATAAAAAAATAAATAAATCTAAAATAGATATGCATTGGAGTGCATGATAGAATTGATGCATGACACATACAATAAAAATAGGATGCATGTGCTTGAAATATGCATGATAAGATTAATGATCAATACATATTGGTGTGCATTGGTACATATGGGCATGATTGAACATGTATATGGCGTGAGTGTAGACTAAGAGTAGTCCATTGATATATATATAACTAATGATGGATCATGTATCTAGGAAAAATGATTATAGAATGATGATATTATTTCTTATGGAATCCATTCATATGAAGACATATGAGGATGGTGGGAATGTTGATCAAGAGGTTGGTGAAGGGATCCCGTGAGCTTCTACCAAGCACCAACTGATCATGTAGCATCAAGTAAATTGATAGCACATGTTTGCAATTGGGGTTGCTTATATTGCATAAAATAATGAAGGGAATTGAGTTAAGAATTCCCTCAGTTAAGTTCTCAATATTTGAATCGATGAAAAGACAAGAGGCCTTGAGTATGCAAATATTATTCTTTGCTTGAATGCATTTATATGAGAAATTAATTGCATATTGTGTTATGTTGGTTATGAAATCATAACCAAGACAAGACATGATACATATTCTTGTGGTAGAAATGAATGCCATGGATATATGGTATTCTAGAATCAATGCAAGGATGCATTGGGTAAATGCGGCCATGGTCATTTGCACATTGGTAATAGTTGACTACATTATCTAAAGTTTGAGTGTTGGTGATGCATGTGTGAGGAATGCTGGTTACATTCCATTTAATATGAATAATAGTTGAAAGTGGTGAAATTTTTAGATTAATACAACTCTAAAAATCACTTCATGGAATGAATGCATATGTTGTGGTGGATGATAGTCTCATTCTAGACAATATGATTAATGGTTGAATCTCATTTTTTTTTAAGTGAATAGTGGCTGAAAATGATTGAATCACTGACATATTACAATTCTGAGATCATTTCATGAATTGTTGGAAATATGCTTGAGTGGTTGCAAGAAAGTTGAGAAATTGCAAGAAGATTGGTCTTGTATATGGAATCGATGTAATCCCATAAAGAAGACCGATATCTACATCTACAAGAGCCAAACATAATGAACAAAAAACTCATGCATGGAAAATTTATTACATGTATAGAATAGATTTGAAATATTGATGATTGCAAATTTTTATAGTACACTAACAATATGTTTGGCTGAATTAAAGTAAGAAAAATTGTAGGAAGAATGGTCTTGGAAATGGCAACGATGTAAGCCCATAAGGAAGATTGATGCATGTTGTTGCAAGAGCCAAATGTCCTGAGAATAAATCTTATGAATGACAATCTCAGTTTCCTATGTGTAAAACATACTCGGAAATTAATATACAAAATTTCTATGATGATATCTCATGATGATTGTATGTGTGTAATACATATGAGATGATGGCTATTAAATTTGGAAATCTTGGAAATGGGGTTATTTCT
Organism: Picea mariana; assembly: GCA_032191745.1. Classification (NCBI taxonomy): domain Eukaryota; kingdom Viridiplantae; phylum Streptophyta; class Pinopsida; order Pinales; family Pinaceae; genus Picea; species Picea mariana. The sequence continues at coordinate 29,017 of JASDQU010751861.1, forward strand.
ATGACACGGGAACCCTATGATTGCCACAAGTTACAATTTTTCCAGTGAATAACATGGTAGTGAATTAACACTTCCATTGTGCAAGAACTCTTTGGCAAATGATGGATCACCTGAGGTACTTTGAAGCAATGAAGGGGATGCCTGAGCCTGGAGGGTGAGGATGGAAAGGGGAGGGAACTCCATAATGTATATGACATAGTGGCTGGAATCATGAGGTTGTGTCAGAAATGAACAATGAGCTAAATTCTTGTTGTGGCTGCTCGTGAAATAGAGCAACAACCATATGAATAAGTGATTGTAATCATTTAGTTAATTATGTTGAAATATGAGATTGATTGTTATTTAGTGCCTTTTAAGTTTTCCATTATTCCTTGTTGTGTGTAATTCCTGAATGACGTCTTTGCATATGTGTTTTTATGGGACTACATGTTTTGGTGTGTTTGTCTAGTCATCACTGTGTATGGTTAAGTTGATTGTGTTGGGTTTTGGTTGTTATTGGTCAATTACATGAGGTTGTATGTCACGACTGTGTATTTTTATTCACACCAGAGTTGTGTTAAGATGTTATGAAGGAGGCACAATCACAACTATTTGATAAGTTGGATATTCCATTATCATAGCTGGAGTTCCTGGAGGCACAACTCAAATACTTCTTGTTCGACCTGGTACTGGAACCCTGGAAGGGAAGTGGTACAACTTGAAGGACTGCAGTGCAAAGAAGGGGTACACTTCCTTGGGTTGTGTAGGTTGAGGGGAATGAGAGTTTGTTGGTTGGAATTGTTGTGGAATCAATAAAGTATAAAAGATATTTCAATTGGAGTTCTTAGAGCCAAAACTCATAGACTTCTTGTCTGAACTTGTACTAGAACCCTGGAATGGAAGTGGTACATGATGAAGGATTGCAGTGCAGAGAAGGGGTACACTTCCTTGCATTGTGCAGGTTGAGGGGAATGAGAGTCTTTGGTTGGAATTGTTGTGGGAATTGATAGAGTCTGAAGAATATTGCAGATAGAGCCAGAGGAAGGCTGTGCAGGCTGCAAAAAAAATGAAAGAATACTGGTTGGAATTGCCGCCAGAATGATGAATTATGAAATTATCTTATGCGGGATTGGGCCAGGGAGCCTAAGTATCTATGGTTTTTTGGGTCGAAGTTCCTATGTATGTATATTTTATTGGGAAAGGGTGCCTATGTATCTATGATTTTGGGCCAAAGAGTCTATGTAAATTTGTTTAGGCTGGAATGTTTTTGTGATGTTGGATCAAGGACCCTATATGATTGATTAATGGCCCGAGAGACATAATTGTTGTTCCAGATTTTATGAGCAGAACATAATGAATACATATTATTAAAATATGATTAACAAAGAATAACGTAGATACAATAAAATTGGTTTCTATTCAATAAGGAAATAATTCGAAACTGTAAAATGCAGCGGAAAATAACCTTGTTGGAATGGTGGCAGCTTATCTCTGAGAAGAGATGTGACGACTGTGCTCATTCGCAAGAAGATGATTACAATGAGGATCTGAAGACATTTTTAAAAATAAGCATGAATTCCAAAACCCCATACATCCAAAAATCTAATCCGGGGAGATGAAGCACCAAAATTCATGTGGGCCTCATTGGGGTAAGTTAGTACATCAACTTCTCGGGGTCGTAACTTTTGCATACGATCTTCGTTTTAGGCGCATGATAGCCCGTTGGAAAGGTATATGTGAGGAATACACATTTTTCCATCAGAATCTAACTTTTTTTTATTGTATGAATGTAGCGATCCCTAAAAATGTTGTTTAGGGCCTCAAAGCAACCTCGAAAGTCAGGGACCCGAAAACTAGGAAAAAACTGCCAAACTAGAAAACTGCCAAAATGAACCAATTGGAATATGTGGGAGGCCACCGACATCCATATGGATAAATACTCCTCCCTTAGGAAGCAATGGTATCCATTGCATTGAGCTCCCCCATTAGATGAGGAAATTTCTGTTGAATTTGGCCCTTGGTGAGCCACTTGCCTTGGTATAAGAGCTGCCCTGCTTTGACAACTCGATAAAGTTGGATCCTTTGTTGTCGAGTGCCCTTGACCTGTGTGTCCATAATCTGATCACTGGATGCCTATTTTGTGCGATCGGGGTTGAGATCTACTGGTGTAAATTGTTCTTCTATCTCTGAGGTGTCTAATAATGGTGGGAAATATGGCCGAAGGAGAGCCATGTTGAACATTGGGTGCAGGCCAAGGAAAGGGGGAATGTTGAGTTCAAAATCATTATCACCCACAGCCTTGGTGATGGTGTAAGGTCCATAACGGAGTGGGCGAAGCTTCCGATGGGGCTCTTTAAGGTGTTCTTTCTGCAAGTACAACCAAACTTTATCTCCCACTTGAAACTTATGTGCCACCTGATGTTGATCATGGCACTGCTTGTACTTGACATTGGATTTCTGTAAAATATCTTGAACTTATTGGTGGATGTGCTAGATCCACTCAATGAACTGGGTGTCTTTGTCATCTTCAGTTGGAGCAAGGGATGAGTCAGTCGAGGTGGCCGCAAGGGGTAGTGCAACATCCATGGGACCCAATGGTTGGAATCCCAATCCCACTTGAAAGGGGTTGTGGTTGGTTGAGCTATGTAGGGCTCAGTTGTAGCTATGTTGAACATAGGGAAGACTCTCATCCCATGTGCAGGGGTGATTGGAATTGTACATGCGCAGGATATGCATGATCATCCAATTGACGACCTCAGTTTGGCCATCTGTCTAGGGGTGGAAAGCAGTGGATTTGGTGAGCTTGGTGTCCAACAGTGACAAGAGGCTTGACCAGAATGTGTCGAGGAACCGATTGTCCCGATCTGAGACAATGGTTTGTGGGATTCCAAAATGTACCCATACTCATTCAAAGAATATCTTGGCAATGGCCTCTGTTGTGATGCTCTTCTTACAGGCGACCATAATCGCCATCTTGGAAAAGCGATCAACAACCAAAAAAACACAGTCATTGCCCCTCTTGGTGGACAAAAGGCCCGACATGTAATCCATTGAGATGGATTCCCGTGGCCTGTCAGGAGTAGGAAATAGGGTGTACATGCCCTGTTTATTAGTGTTTGGTTTGGCATTAGTGTAGGCAATGCAGGACCTGATATACTTTCCCACATCATGTCGAAGTTTCGGCCAGTAGAAATGTTTTTGCAGTACTGCCACTGTATTTTCAATGCTGAAGTGTCCTGCCACCCGACTGTAGTGGGCTTCCCAAATCATCTTCGCTTGCTTGCTTGATGGAACGCAGAGATGGCCTAGATGGCACAACAAGCCGTCCTGAAGATGGAAATTAGCGACATCTGAGTTTGCACCCAACATTTGGTAGGTGGTGGCGAAGTAAGGGTCTGTCTCATAGAGGTGAGGCCATCTGAAGGTCTTGTGGCCGCAAGAGTCTAGCACCGTGGTGAGTGCTATGACTAGAGGTCGAATGAGGCAATCAATGACTCGGTTGGTACATCCTGTTTTATATTTGATGTTGAGGTGGAATTGCTGCAAGTATGTGGATCACTTCTGATGGCGGTCATTCTGCAATTCGCCTTGTGTTTGCATGAACTACAATGGCTTATGATTAGTGTGGATGACTATCTCCTTCCCAAAAATGTAATGTCTCCACTGGAAACATGCTGGCACAATGGAGTACATTTATTTGTCGTAAGTAGGGTAATTACAGACAACATCTGATAGTGTCTCACTATGATAGGCCACAGGGTGGTCGTGCTGAGTGAGAACGACGCCTGCAACATAGTCTGAAGCATATGTCTCGATCTCAAAGGGTTGTTGTAGGTTCGATAATGAGAGTATTGGGGTTGAGCATAGACACTGCTTCAAATCATTGAACTCTTGTTGTTGGGATAGTCCCCACACAAATGTTTCCTTACCACCACCCAACATGAACCTGCGATAAAAATTGGCAAGGCCTAAGAAGATCCGAAGCTCAATGAATGTGGTTGGTGGTTGGGGTTGGCCAGTCATAGATTACCTGTATCTTGGTTGGATCCACATGTACACCATGCTTATCAACGATGTATCCTAGGTAATGGACCTTGTCCAAGCTGAAGGATAAATTTTCCAAGTTGGCATATAACTTGTGCTGCCGTAGGGTGTGCATAACCTATTGAATCTGCTGCAAGTGTTTTTCCCAAGTCTTGTTGTAGATGAATATGTCATCCAAATACAACACTACAAAATTATTGGTGAAAGGTCGTAGGATATCATCCATCATCCTGATGAAAGTGGCTAGAGAATTTTTCAAACCAAAGGGCATGACCAACCATTCAAAAAGACTTTCTTTTGATTTGAAGGAAATTTTCCATACATCTGTCTATTTTATTGGGACCTGGTGGTAGCCAGACTTTAGATCAATATTACTGAAGTATTTGGCCCCCATGAGCCGATCAAGGAGGTCATCGATTCAGGGAATCGGGTACCGGTTCCTGACTGTGATTTTATTCAGGGCCCAATAGTCAATGCAGAGTCACTAGGTCCTGTGTTTCTTCTGCACCAACACGATTGGGATCCCACAAGGATATGAGATGGGACAGATGTGCCCCTTGTGGAGTAGTTCTTGGTTCTGCCGATGTATCTCCTCATTCTCTAACATGGAGCGATGATAGACTAGCCCATTGGGTAGCGATGTGCTGGGGGTCAGATCGATGAGATGCTTGACCTGATAATGCAGAGGTACCCTAGTAGGTGAGGAGAATATATCTGAGTATTCTTCCATGACCTTATCCACTTGATTCTACTGTGTGGAGAGGTTGGCTGCAGAGGTCCTGGATGTGGCTGTGATATTTCGCTCACTCTGAGATAAAATCATGAAGAAGACAAACTTCCTAGTCTGAGAGATGACCTTTCTGCATTTCTTGGCATAGATAAAGGAAATGACACTAGGTGGGACTGCTTCGGGTATCCTCTACACTGCGAGGCCTAGACTCATATACAACATGACGTTTCCATAAATAAGTTTGGCCCAAAATAACATTACAAACTTCAAGAGGAGAAGCATCACACAATACCTCATCTTTGAAGGGCTTGATGTCATACGATAGATCACACTGTTGGCTAACCTAGAGATCGATTCCTTCGTGGAGCCATTCAATGATGTAGGGATGTGGGTGTAGCATTTTCGGCAGGTCAAGCTGCTTGATGACCTCTTTTGAGATGAGGTTCTTTTGGCTACCGCTATCAATGATGAAGTGCAATGAGGTACCTTTCACCCACATTTGTGAATGAAATAGACGCTCGCCTTCCTCTGGCTCATCTGGTTCACCGGGCTGGAGCTTGGTGGTAGCAACGGTAGCAATGGGTTCCACATCAATGATCTATATCCCCTTTTCTGGTTATGACTTAGAGTCAGAATCTGCATTTGATTCAGGGGCTTTCACCTCAGCCACCAATGACTGCTTTGAGAGGTAATCAAAAGTGTTATGCCAGGGGCTCTTATGGAAGTCGCACCACTTCCCGATATATTTCTTTGTCTTTTTGGTGTCCTTCTTTTCTTGCGGCTTGGATGTACTGAGGCTATCCATATTTTCTCTGTCCTTTGTTTTGTGGGTTGGAGTTGCCCTTTCCTTTATTTTTTTGTGAGGGGTTCCCAGGCCCAAATTGTCACGTCTTTTGTTTAATCTTCTGCTCGATTTTGACGACATATTGGTAGGCCGCGCCCAAGGACGAGATGTCCAGAAACTCCATTTCGGCCTGGATGTATCTATGCATACCATCACGATACCTGAGCACCAAATGTCACTCAGAATCTTTGATACCTAACTTAGTGCACAAGGTATGGAAGATATTTGTGAACTCGGGCACTGCTTGGTCTCTTTCCTATCACAGTGTGGTCCATTTTGTATATAGGTCATCATAACTTTGGATAGGGTAGCATTGTTCCTTAATAACATCCCCGAAGGACTCCTAGGTGACTGGGACTGTAAATAATGAGGGTTCCACTATTTCCTTTTGCTCACAGAAAGTTTCCTGCCAATCTTTGACATGAGGAATGACTTTGAGGAGCAAAAAAGTAATATTTTCTCCATTCAAAAATCTATGGACAAAGAAATACCCTTCTAGTAGATTCAACCATTTGTTTACATCATCTGTGTCTATATAACCTTAAAATATAGGAATATCAAAGTTGATTTGTACCTTGAAGGGGGAAATGCCTCCGTTTGAGGAAGATGCATCGCCTGTTGGTAGCCGCCAAATGATTTAAGCAAAACTATCCATCATCTCGTTCCTTTGTTGCATGAGGCATTTCTCGAGGAAAATTTTGAAAGGATCTCATGTCCTGTCATCTTTCTTTTCTCCCACCATAAGAGGTTGCTTGGGCATGCAAGATCTTTTGTCCTTAAGGGAAACAAGCTCGAGACCCAATTCTTTGTACCCTGACCTCGTCGGGGACATGCATTAAAAATGACAAGGAATATACTGCTTTGATACCACTGGTCCGGATTTTATGAGCATAACGAAATGAATACATATTATTAAAATATGATTAACATATAATAATAGAGATACAATAAAACTAGTTTCTATTCAATAAGGAAATGAGCTGAAACTGTAAAATGCAGCGGAAAATAAACTTGCTAAAATGGTGGCGGCTTATCTCTGAGAAGAGATGTGACGGCTGCGCTCATTCACAAGAACATGATTACAACGAGGCTCTGAAGACCTTTTTTACAATAAGCATTAATTCCAAAACCCTAGACATCCAAAAACCTAACCCTAGGAGATGAAGCGCCAAAAGTCATGTGGGCCCCCGTTGGGGTAAGTTAGTACATCAAATTTTGAGGGTTGTAACTTTTGCATACGATCTCCGTTTTAGGTGCACGATAGACCGTTGGAAAGGTCTATTCGAGGAATACACATTTTATTGTCAAACTCAAATTTAGTCTACACTCTGACTATGGAGAGCCCTAAAAATGATGTTTAGGGCCTCAAAACGGCCCCGGAAGTTAGGGACCCGAAAACTAGGAAAAACCTGCCAAACTGGAAAAATGTCAAAATGAACAAGTTGAAATAGGTGGGAGGCCACCGACATCCATCTGGATCAATTGTAAAGTGAATGAACACCTGTAGTGTGTTGTGCACTAAGTACATTGCAAAAATAAGGGGGAGGGGATGTAATATCCTTAGTTGTAATCCCCACGAATTATAATGTAATTGTATACATGTAATTTAGGTTGGTGAGTCGATGTGTTGGGGCAAAGAACCCATATTGGTTTAATGTGGCCGAAGGCCGAATGGTAAATTAGGTGCATTGAAATAGATAATAAAAAAATAGTAATTGCTGGTTGTGATACAAAAAGGGTGAAGAACGATGGGGGGATGTGATTCCAAAAGAGAGTGGGGGCCCAAGGGGGGAATTACTCATGGGTATTAATCCAACCCACATTCTTGAATTATTATTATTATTGTGTAAATATTATATTTGTTGTTGAGTGTTCCTAAAGCTAACCATCAAACTCATGTAAGAGGGTAGGTGTGAGGAGTCACATCCCATAGTTATTGGAAAGCATGGACATGAGTACAATAATCTTGGGGAAGAGTGTAAGTCAATTAAAGCAAACAAGCAAAGAGAGGAAATCCATATGGCCAAGGGGGCATTTTTTGTGGAGTCACGTTTTTGCATAGAGAGCCATTTTTACTTGCAGATTTTGGACAACAAGAGGGGAGATAAGTGTTGGGAAGAGCACCAACCATGTTGGGCTTGAAGGAAACCATTGTTGGGCTATGTTTTATGTGGAGAAAGAGGCCCGTGTGCTTGTAAATTGGGATGTAAGCTTGTGAAGCGTTATTATGTTGATAAATAGACTCAAGAGCCTTGTGAGGGTCATTGTGAGCATTCTTGGAGTAGTTGAGAGGTTTTATAGTCAACCAGATGCACTAGAGCCTTGAAGGGAAGTGGGAAGGCCTGAGGGACTGAGTGCAGTGAAGGGGGATCCCATTCATTGGGTTGTGTAGGTCGTGGAAAACAAATTGGAATATGGGTTTTGGGGCTACTCTGTGTGGAGAGCGGATAGCCAGAGGGCTAGATCTCCTTGTGGACTCATAACCTCATCTTGTGCATGGCTTGTTGTTGAAAGAAAACGAGCAACAATGCCTATGGCCGGGAGGTTCATCCTTCATATGCATCCAATTGGTTATATATTGACATATAATTTATCTATTGTGTTTATTGTGATATTCCGTTGTGTAAATTGTTTATATGGATGTTGTGTGTTTATTGTTTGCTTGAGCAGTTGCATTCATGTTTTAATATATGTTGTTAGATACATTTAGAATTGTGGTATTAATCAAATGGTTAAATTGTGTGTGATATGTAGCTGATAAGCTACATGAGATTAATAAGCATAAAATATTAATTTTAAATGTGTATTCCACAAGCAATGTTGCTTAGCTGGTGGTTGGGTACGTTACATGTCTAGACTACTCTTTTCACATGTACCTACATAACATATCTTACATAGTTGGAGGGGTAGGTTGAGAAAGCACACATATTCGTATCACAACTAATCAGCAATTGTGCTAGTAGGGATGCTACTACCTCAATGGATACTCAATTACCATAAGGATCATGGTATGGTATGAGGAGAGAGGAGAAGATAGTTGTTGGTTGTGGAGCCTGATTATCTTCCTGATGCAGAGGTTCTTTGCTTTCAGCCGTGTCTATACCCCATGAAGTATTTACACCCCA
>JASDQU010751862.1:0-11201 GCA_032191745.1 Picea mariana
GCAACTCTTCCAAGATATAAACCAGTCTTCCATGTATCAAAAGAGGCGATTCCTATAACCATAAGATCACGAAATAAGATACGTAAAATGATTTCAAGAATCTTGTAAGACTGATAATTCGTGCTAGTTAATCCCAAAACTAAACTTTAATAAATTAATAAACGAAAAATGCTTGACAGTTTAATTAAACCTGAATAGCCTCGACGACCGAATCTCTTTCTTTAAATTCGATACGCGCATAAATATTCTCTCCCTGTTGCAAATATTACCAGCAAGCGAGCAGTAACATTAATCTATTATCCCCCACAGCAAATTTTACTTCTTACATTTTCAAAACGAAAACAATCAACAACACTGGACTACGGTTTATGAAGGATATAGAAGGAAAACAAGCAACAGCTCTCCACTACTGTTTGCTATAGATCTAAAAAGAATTACTATAGATGTAAAGAATAAAAGAAAAGAACGAAAGAAGAGCATGAACACCTGAGTGGTAACTTGAATTTCGGCCGATCGAATTTTTCCAAACCTCTTGAACTTCCTTCGAAGAGTAGATGCGGAGATGTTAACAGGCAAGTTGTGCACATAAATGGTCCGCTCTTTCCTTCCATAATCTTCCGGTACGCGGCACAAATAATTTAATTATAATATGCATGCGATTTAAATACAAAAAAAATTCCTAGTGGCGAGAATGGCGAATACAGAAGAAGCATTTTATTTATTTTATCTCGGTACCTTGAGGAGCAGGGATTGATTTACAGCAGCCCATGGCTACCCGTCCTGGATTACTCTGTGCTGTAACGCGTTACGAGGAGCTTCAAATTCAAATTCGATATTCTGATCACTCTCTTCTGGGTTTCTTCGCCTTTCTTTTTATCAACAGCTCTGCCGGGTTCAGCCAACATCAAATACTTGGAATATTTTGATACGTTAGATAGAAATTAACGCCTGCGAACAAAATCGATAAACAGAATGTCATGAGCGCATGGGATCCCACCACCGAAGAAATAAATTCGAAATACTGTTAAATATCCCGGGCGTTTGGAAAGTTAGTGTTCGTTGAGGTCTTATTTGTCTTCCACGTCATGGAGATTGATTTTGTAGGATTCATTTAAGTGGTTGCAATGGAGTAGATGATAAATATTGATTTTGTAAGGTTCATTTAGGTGGTTGCAATGGAGTGGATGATGAATATTACAAAGATTATTTAGGTAAACTTCATCAAATGGACCTTAAAAGATCTATAAATATTGATTGAGAGAAGATAAAAAAAAAACCTCTTCTTGTGAGAAGTTCTATCAAAAGAATAAAAGAAAATTGTCATTGTTGATAGACAAGCTATACTTCGATGCTTGGCAAGAAAAGATACTTGAGTCATTATCTAAAAAGATTCATGATTTATATTAATGAGACACAACATTTAACAAATTATTTTTCGTGAAGAGGTTGTTTAACTTCAAAATGAAGGAAAAAATCCCAATAGAAAACATTTAAATGAGTAGAGGTGTTGAACCAACTCACTTTATTGAACATTATGTTTGATAATGAGATACAAGCCCTCCTACTCTTGAGCTCAATGCATGATAGTTGGTAGAACTTAGTTGTAGCCATAAGTAACACTAAAAAGTATTGAGCTCAATGCATGATAGTTGGTAGAACTTAGTTGTAGCCATAAGTAACACTAAAAAGTAAATTGTGTTAACCAAATAGAAATAAATCAAGGTTATCCGTCTTTAGAGGAAAGTCAATGTCTAGACATGAAAGAATACTATATTATCATTGAGGAAAACCTAGCCATGTCATAAAAGATTGCAAGATATTAAAAAAGGAGCAAAAGGATAAAAAGGTAGCCAACAACAACTATAATGAAAAACTACTACTACATTAGATGGTGAGGTATTAATCTTTTTTTGTTATGAATATGCATGCTTTTATACTTCTCTCATGATAGTGATTGGATTTTACATTCTAGAGTTTCTTACCATGCCACCTTAACTAGAGAAAAATTTGTTTCTTATAGATTTGAGAATATGGGTAAGGTGTTGGGGTAATAAAATGCTTTGTAATATTGAACGAGTAGGAGATATAATAAAAACATAATATAGTTGTAGTATATCTTTTAGACAAGTCAAAAATATACTAGAGCTTGGAATGAATTTTGTTTCAGCTCGGAAGGTAGATGAAGGCTATTTTATGGTGTTTGGAAGGGGAGGTTGGAAAATTATGAAGAGTTCATTAGTCATTTCAAGGGGCAAAACATAGGCATTCTCTAGAAAATAAATTCAAAACTAGGTAAATCAAATGTTATTGTTGGAGCCTACAATAGATTTATGGCATAAAAGACTTGAGACTTGATCACATGAATGAAAAAGGTATGAAAATCCTTAATGAGCAAAAAAAATTGCATGGCATAAAAGATATAGAATTTAAATTTTGTGAAAATTGTATATTATGGGTAGACAAAAAAGTGTATCATTTATAAGTGATAATCATTCAATGCAACGGATGCAAAAATATTAGATTTTGTACAGTATGATTTTTGTGGAATATTAATAGGCCAAAAATATCCTTCGTACAATAGGGGATCATCACCCTATCATGGCCCCAATTAATTCTTTATTCATTTGGTATAGTGACATTCTCTCGTATATGGGCTCAATTGCCATTAACAAGAAAGTAACCTTGGATCTAAAATCTAAAGTATCTTAACCTAAATTACATAATGAAAACTAATCTATTTAACTTTTAATAAAATCATGTCAACCTTTGTTACTATGAATAAGAATAGATCATGACATCTATAATCTATATTTACACTGCACTTCTGGTTAAAGAAAAGTTTTAGTATTTGTAAAACAAAGATATGAGAAACAATAGTCTCATAAGTTAGTTCCATTGTATGTAAGGGATAATCTTAACATATTTAAATGTATATGGAGAATAGATATAAGAGAAAATGTGAATAATAAATGTTCAACCTCATTAAAATGAATTAGTGGAGCTAAATACATTATAAATCCAAGTTCAAATACACTAAAAATTAATCATAAAAATAAACTTAATAGATGATACATTTATTCATTTGATAAATAATCTATTCGAAAACAACATAATTATGAAAAGAATTCTCATACCATTCTTTTATTCATTTGATAAATACTCTATTCGAAAACAACATAATTATGGAAAGAATTCTCATACCATTCTAGTAAGAGATTTAGAACATGATTGACAAAAATGTGAAAACATCATCCTTACTTTACTATGGAGACATAAATTAAATTCTTTCAAAATGTTATTCGAAACTAATAGACATAAAAGGTTTTAAAAAACTTTATTTCAATCCATAAGTGAAAACAAATGTTTAAAAAAACTTAATAAAATATCAAAAGTGTTCTTCAACCATTAATTCTCTATTCAAGAGAGAACTCAGAACAACTCAGAACCCATGGCAAGAGAAATCCGCCTGGTTATATTCAAAATTCCTCCCAATCCAGCTACCGGAGTAACTCCTCGCTCTTGTGCAACCTCCATTCTCCTTTTAAATGCCATCCTTTGTAATATTTGGTAGATCCTCTCAGTACTTCGGTGATAACTCACCTTGCAATTTTGTGAAACCAATCCACATTATTTTCGTAACGTGATCCCAAATGATCTATCCAATTTCTTACTGCTGACACATCCTTTCTTTTAACCTGTGTAACTACCCTTGATATTTTCTTCTATTCCAAAGGTGCAACAACTCTAGTCGTTCATTTATTTGTTAGAAACATGTTATTATTTTCCATGATCAGGAACGATATACTCATGATTAAGATTGGTGGTGACCATGAATGTGTGCCAATTTAGGGTTTGAAAATATGAAATTTGGGTTGCAATTTTTTCTTTTCCATTAAGATGCTTATCCTCTCCAAAATATAATCATAGCATTTACTGCATTTTCGTAAGACTGATATCTAATGCAACTGCATTTCCCAACTCTAAGGCATTTCTTCCACGTGGCAAGCTAAGTTTTTCACTTGTACAACGTCCATGTGCTAAAATATTGTGATCTGTTGCAATTGCAGATAACTACCATTATGTTTCAAACACATGGTGCCAGATCCCTCTGCCACAATACCACTACATCGGTACTCACCAAAACCATCTTGTGTATAAATCTATCTGGAACTGCATTGAGCAAACCCAAGATGCATAACAAACATGGGGCCATTTTGAACAGCTATGACAAACAATGGGGCCATTTTGAACAGGTAACATCTTCAATCCATAATTCTCAACATCTTGGTAAGAATCAAGGCAATACTTTTCATTTGACATATTCTTCTCAACATTAATTCTAGGTTTATTTCCAACAACTAGTGTTTAATATTTCTCCCACTTCTGTGGTGGTGACCATGTCATTGCAATATCTATTGATTACTGAAGTAAAAAGACATGCTACTGTGTTCCTGTATCAATGAAAAAGTTATCCAATGACTGACTAACTTTGATTATGGATGGGAGAAATAATTTTCTGTATTTTACTTTAATGTTTAGTCATGTATCCAGACCTTGACCTTGTGATGGATCGAGAACCCCTAGAACTAAATTTTCCCATACCCATAGAATATTCACTTGAGATTGAAAAATAAGCTTTATTGATGTCCATGGATGTTGTAATCAGAAGAATTCTGTCCTTTTTAAATTCCTTTAAAGAGTTCAGTCTCTTTTAATTGATCAAAGTTTCCACTGGAACTTATGGAAGAAGAAAAATTTTGCATCCAGCTAAAGAAAATAAATTGTCTAGCAAATTTGGAAAACTTTTCTGCAGCCCAAAGATCAATATCTAAACGAACATTTGAAGATGAAATATTTTTCCCTCTTGGATATAGCACTACGTCCCTTGACATATACCCCATCAAAATGCTAAGACCCAAAAGAATAACTTGATGCTTTCGATAAATGACCCCTGCAACATCTTCGAAAAGAGATAATTTTGTGTAAAGGAAAGATAGAAATATCACTGGAAAGACTTCCTGCATCCAAATTTCAGATCCATGACTAGAGACAACCAAACCAGACTTGGACAGATTTATTAAAAATGTTGACAACCCTTTAACATGGAAGTTGCAAGATTGCAACTGGAAACAGACAACTTCTGGGCAAATAATCTCAATTTCATTTTCCACGTCATCTAAAATGGCACTATCCTCATTCTCAAGTTTCAACATTTCTACTATAACTCTCACCTTTGGACCGCAATGTCAGTGAACAGTCAACATGTGGAAAAACTTTGCCTCGATCATTTGTTTATTCCTTCCAACGATCTATTTCTCCTTTACACCTGTGTGATGCTCCTTGTACCATTTTACCCTTTCTTTTTCGCGTCTCGGTGGTCGGATGTGCTGGTGCCCTGGTGATCCGATGAATCAGTGTCCTCCTCGACAATCTTATTGCCCACGTCCTCCTCTTCAAAAACCTTAATTTCATGGGTGAAAAACACCAGTTTGCTAGTTTGCTGATCTAAGCAATGGCTATTTAATGCTTGCCAATTGGGAAATGGAGCGGTTCTTTTTTTCCAATTCAATAGTCGACCAGTGCTTTCTCCAAACCACCTATCACACAAATTAAATTAAGCTACTTTAATCATTTGATGAATAACCTAATTCAAAATAAAACATGAATGCGCTTGATTTATGTTTATATATTTATAAATGTTTTTTTTTTGGTCTACAACACATTTCGTAATTTATTAAAACAATATTCCAATAAAAAAATGAACCATTAAGCTTTTCAAAATCATCATTTTCTTAAAACAAGCTTATTATTTTATTATTGAGTAGTATAGCTAATTCAATGTTTTGTCTGCAGGAAATCAATTGAAGTGAGTGCATGGATCGAGAAGACCGAAAGCATCACATGATGTGAGTGAATAAACAATAAATTCGTGAAAAATTAATGAAATAAAAAGACTTTGAAAATAAAAAATGTTTTTATTGAAATGGAAAGTTACATGCCTATTTTCATTTCTGGATACGTCCTCTTTTAAGGAACGAATTTACTGATGTTAATTGAAGTGAGTGCATGGATCAAGAAGACCAAAAGCATAATGATGTGACTGAATAAACAATAAACTCGTCAAAATTGAAAGTTACATGCCTGTTTTCATTTATGGATACGTGCTCTTTTAAATAACGAATTTACTTATATTTATTTATGTGTTTATAAGAGTTAAATGGAATTATTTCAATGTGCCAAAGAACATCAAATTGCATGATTTCTAACAAAATTTTCACATTAGTAAAAATTTGGTACATTATTCATTTCCAATTTTTAACATGTATTCTTTTAAGATATGGATTGAATTTCTTAAAATTTGATTTTTAATTGTATTATTTTAATCCACCAAAAATGTTCAATTAACTCAGTAATCCATAGAAGACTAAACCTTGGAGAAATTGTTGAAACATTATAATACAATGATTAATCTTAAGCACATGGTTATGTAATAGTGAACAGAAACAAGAATATCACATGAATTACCAATGGAACAACAAAATATAGAGAATCATCACATCAAAATAAGACCTTTATTGAAATCGAAGCAATGTTCACTTGTCTCTTCCAGGGGAAACCTCTAGAAGAGAAGAGCTTTATTACAATAATTCTCAAGACAAATAATTCTCATGCCATCTACTCCTATTTATACTAAATATATCTACCCAAAAGAACAATATAGAGGAAGATCCTTCTAGAAGTAGAAGCTTCTATTATGTCTTCTTACATTTGATGTATTCTCCTTATTCCTAGACCTTATTTATTAATATCGGCCTTTATTACATGGAAAATATATTGTTCTACCTACATGAGGAGTTAGGTAGGTTAGGTCCCTAACATGCCTCCCCCCCCTTAAAAAAAATCCTTGTCCTCAAGGCTTGAGATGAGGAAATTATAGCAAGATGGTAACCAATTGCCAGGTGGCATCTTCTAGCTATGTGTCATTTCACTGAACTAAAAGTTCCTTGCTAGTGTGTTGGCAGAGATAATGCTTAGGCTACTTCAAAACTACTTGGGGATAGAACCAAATGGAACCTTCTTCATCCAACTCAAGTAGACTGGTCTGATTCTAGCACCTAGTGCCGAGCACATTCTTTAAGAAGAAAACACAAAAAATAGGGTAGATCTTAGACTAACTGGGAAACTCTAACTGGTAGGCCACTGTCCCAAGTCTCTTGAGAATATGATAAGGACCATAAAATTTGGGGGTGAGTTTCTGACAGTGCTGGGATTTGAAGAAAGTCAACTTATAAGGTTGTAGATGAAGAAAGACTTGGTCCCCTTCAACAAATTCACGTTCACCATGACCCTAATGTACTTGCTATTTCATGCGATTCTGACCCATGACCAAATTTTCTTATAGAGTACTAAGAATGGCCATGGGGACTGCAAGAGTTTGATTGAGCATGTATGATAGAAATAAGGGTGGATTTTTTCCATAGACTACTTCAAAAGGACTCATGCGAGTGGTGGTATGGTAAGATGTGTTGTACCACCATTTAGGAAGGGGTAACCACCGAATCCACTAATTTTTTCGAGGTCAGATGCAGGATTGGAAGGAGTGGTTTGTTGGTGGAATCCAACTAAAAGAATTTCTTTTAAGGAGCATTGTGAGGGGAATTGCAATTTTGCCCTAATTTTGCAAAAAATTGCAATAATATCTTGTCAAACCTACGAATCTATGGATACTTTTAGGATTTTTAGGGTGTGACCAATCCTGCATAACTTCAATTTTCTCCAGATCCATCATGATACCATCCTTTCCAACAATATGTCTCAGTTAATCAACTTTAGAGGCTCCAAAATCACATTTAGATTGCTTAAGAAAAAATTTGTGTTAAGAGAATAGTTTTAGAACTTGATCACAATGGGAAAGATGGGCTTGCCAAGTTTTTCTATAGATGAGGATATCATCAAAACAAACTAGGAAAAAATTATGGAGGAAAGGTATGATTCATGAGGCTTTGAAAAGTGGAGCGAGCATTACAAAGGTTGAATGGCATAACCAAGAACTCATAGTGACCCTCATGAGTTCGAAATGTAGTCTTGGGAATGTACATTCTTCTTTCATATGAATCTGGTGGTAGCCAGAGGAGAGATCAAGTTTGATAAAATATTGAGCACCACTTAATTCATCCAAAAGGTCATCAATGAATGGGAAATTTGTCTTTGATGTTGAGTTTGTTTAGGGTGCAAAAATCAAGACACATGCACCATGTACCTTTTTCTTCAGTACCGTGACTACTGGATAAGAATAGGGGTTGGTATTGTGACAAATGAGCCCTGACTTCTAGAAATTGTTTAACAATATTCTCAATTTCATTCATATGCGAGAATGACGATAAGAGAAAACATTTGGAGGAAGACTACCCAAAACAACATAATGGAATGATCATGGACAACTCAACTAGGGGGGAGTCCTTGGGGGTTTTGAAACATAGTTTGGTGTTGGGAGAGGACAGATTGGAGGTTTGGATGGACAAAGGGTGTCTTAACTGCCTAAATGAAATGAAGTTGGGAAATATTTCCAGAATGACCTTTTCAAAGGAGCTTTTCCATTTAGTTGGAACTAATGATCTCTAGTGACCCTTCTGTGATTCCTTGGAACTAGTGTTGTTGGCCCTCCTACTACAATTGCATGGTTAATTTATGGAAATCCATGTTGATAGGGACAAGAGTGTGTAACCATTTAGCACCAAGTAGAATGTCAAAACCACCCATGTCAATAACAAAAATATGATATTTCAAGTGGTACTGACCAATTTGTAGGCACACATTTTCGCAACGCCCTCCACATTTCATGGAAACCCCATTGGAAATCATGATTTGGACATTATTAACTAGATGGATATAGCAATTGAATCATTTAGCAAAGCAACGATGAAAAAAATTATGGGTGTGGTCACTTTCAATGAGAATGATGACTTTCTAGTTCTTAATGTAGTCAATTAACTTTAGGGTTCGGGGAGTAGAGAAACCAGTGAGTACATCCAGGGAAATTAGTGGTTGAACTTATGGTGGAATAGAGGGTGGATTAATATCAGTTGTTGGGGGTAGCTCAGGTAAATCAGAAACATCCTCAGTCATAGACATAAAAATATTGTGTTCCTTACACTTGTGCCCTAAAAAAGAAATTTCACCCCAATTATAAAAAATACCCTTAAGTTGTCGTTTAACCATTTCATCCCAGGTCAATTGTTGTATCTTGAGTGGAGTGGTAGAAGGGGAAAGAAGGGTGGGTTTAGGGTGCCGAATAAGGAGTGTCTTTTTGGTTTGGGATGAGACTAATTATTGTGATTCCTTGACCATTTTAGTAGTTTACAACCAAGTCTGGGGATGATCCATGATAACACATGAACATATTTCATACTCAAGGCCACTGATAAAGAATTACCTAAAACAAGAATTTTCCATGCCCTCCACTCTGAAATTCAATTGCTCAAAGGGATCTATAAACTCTTCCAGTGGACTAGTTTGTTTCAACTTGGTCAAATGGCCTAAATGATAGATGCGAGTGTCAAAGTGTTCATAGAGATATTCAACAAAATATTTCCAAGCCACATACCCTTGGTGTGCCTTTTTACGCCATTTTCACCATTTCCAACATTCAGGACCCAAATGGAGAACACCATAATATAGTTTGGCCAACTCATTGGCAATGATGTGCAAAGAGAAGTAGTGTTTCATTGGGGTGACCTAACCTGTGGGGTATGAGCCATCAAATTTTTTCACATGCAGTCTAGGAAGGGATAGGTCATGTTGAAAGTGATTGGAATAAAAAGTATGAAAAGTGGAGGAAGCATCACCTTCAGGGTGCAAAGGATGGTCAGATGAGGGAAAGCCTCCATGGAAATTTAGTTTGGCTAAGAGATGGCTCACAAAGGATTCAAGTTGTATTTCCATGTATTGTTTAAAGGCTTCCATTTCGGAGTCTATGGTGGAATTCATGGAAGAATTGAATCTTGATGGTGTAAATATTGGCATTGATTTACCAAAATTACTTATGGGCCATGAAGAAATCATATGACAATGTATTGAGTCGTGCTTCAATATCTTGGTTGTGGGTGTGGGTCATGGTGTAAGGGGGTACAAGAAGGGGGTGGATGGGTATCCATAGAAAATGGGTTATGGGAGAAGTGTATCACAATGGTCAGGGAGAAAAGGGGAATCCAATGGGATAGGTCCAATGTAAGGGGGTCAGGAGAGGATCAGGATCACAAGGAAAAAAGAGGTTGAGAAAGGTTGGGTATCACTGGGATCAAGAAAAAAAGAGGATTCCAATGGGATAATTCTCAAATAAGGGTGTGGGAATGCCCCATAATTTGTTTTCTAACTCCCATGGAATTATACTTTGATATGAATAATAGTACAATGATGAAATTCCCAAATTCTTAATAAGAAGAAATGTGTAGTAATTTGATAAGTAGAATGTAGGAGGAAAGGTTGCACGATAATAGATCTTATTTGTTCCTTGTTTGTTATTTTTACATCTTAAGGGTTAGGGTTTTTTCACGGTTCCTATAGGCAAGGTTTTTCACTGTGAAATATGTCTTTGATATACGTGGAGGTCAAAATAGTAGTACCTGGCCTAATATCTCAAGGCACCAACTAAGGAGGTTAGACCATACCCTTAGTTGTACTACCTTATTACCTAGGTACTAGAGAGTATATTCCCAAGTGTCATTCTAGGTGGAACTATAGAAATCAAGCAGTTGATCGTTTGATCTACAACGAGTTTCAGGATACCTTGGGAAGTTCATCAAGAGATGTTTTCTAATGCACTACCACTCAAAGGGGTACCAATAGGGGTTACAATGGTGTCCAACAGTGTGATCTTAATAACCTCTTCTATTTCCTATGTGTATGTTTCCTTGACCACATATTTATGTGTTGAACAAAAAATCATTGTAGCTTAAAGACATCGGAATACGTATCTACCTTGAAAAAACATTTACCCCAATTTGTTCCAAGGAAATTTCTTTGATACCACTTGTTAAGCACCTGGTTATGTTATATTCAACATAAACAATAAGATCACTGGAATTAACAATGAAACAATAGAATATAGAGAATCAACACATCGAAATGATACCTTTATTGAAACGAAAGTAGTGTTCACTTAACTCTTCAAGGTGGAAACCTCTAGTAGATCAGAGCTTTAT
>JASDQU010751862.1:11251-29980 GCA_032191745.1 Picea mariana
GCAACTCTTCCAAGATATAAACCAGTCTTCCATGTATCAAAAGAGGCGATTCCTATAACCATAAGATCACGAAATAAGATACGTAAAATGATTTCAAGAATCTTGTAAGACTGATAATTCGTGCTAGTTAATCCCAAAACTAAACTTTAATAAATTAATAAACGAAAAATGCTTGACAGTTTAATTAAACCTGAATAGCCTCGACGACCGAATCTCTTTCTTTAAATTCGATACGCGCATAAATATTCTCTCCCTGTTGCAAATATTACCAGCAAGCGAGCAGTAACATTAATCTATTATCCCCCACAGCAAATTTTACTTCTTACATTTTCAAAACGAAAACAATCAACAACACTGGACTACGGTTTATGAAGGATATAGAAGGAAAACAAGCAACAGCTCTCCACTACTGTTTGCTATAGATCTAAAAAGAATTACTATAGATGTAAAGAATAAAAGAAAAGAACGAAAGAAGAGCATGAACACCTGAGTGGTAACTTGAATTTCGGCCGATCGAATTTTTCCAAACCTCTTGAACTTCCTTCGAAGAGTAGATGCGGAGATGTTAACAGGCAAGTTGTGCACATAAATGGTCCGCTCTTTCCTTCCATAATCTTCCGGTACGCGGCACAAATAATTTAATTATATTATGCATGCGATTTAAATACAAAAAAAATTCCTAGTGGCGAGAATGGCGAATACAGAAGAAGCGTTTTATTTATTTTATCTCGGTACCTTGAGGAGCAGGGATTGATTTACAGCAGCCCATGGCTACCCCTCCTGGATTACTCTGTGCTGGAACGCGTTACGAGGAGCTTCAAATTCAAATTCGATATTCTGATCACTCTCTTCTGGGTTTCTTCGCCTTTCTTTTTATCAAGAGCTCTGCCGGGTTCAGCCAACGTCAAATACTTGGAATATTTTGATACGTTAGATAGAAATTAACGCCTGCGAACAAAATCGAAAAACAGAATGTCATGAGCGCATGGGATCCCAACACCGAAGAAATAAATTCGAAAATACTGTTAAATATCCCGGGTGTTTGGAAAGTTAGTGTTCGTTGAGGTCTTATTTGTCTTCCACGTCATGGAGATTGATTTTGTAGGGTTCATTTAAGTGGTTGCAATGGAGTGGATGATAAATATTGATTTTGTAGGGTTTATTTATTTGTTTGTAATGGAGTGGATGATGAATATTAGAAAGATTATTTAGGTAAACTTCATTATATAGAGGTAAAAAATGGACCCTAAAAGATTTACAAATATTGATTGAGAGAAGATAAAAAGAAATCTTATCTTCTAAAAAGTTCGATCAAAAGAATAAAAGAAAATTGTCATTGTTGATACACAAGCTATATTTCCATGTTTGGCAAGAAAAGACACTTGAGTCATTATCTAAAAAGATTCATGATTTATTAGAATGAGACACAACATTCAACAAATTATATTTGGTGAAAAGGTTGTTTAACTTCAAAATGAAGGAAAAAATCCCAATACAAAACATTTAAATGAGTTGCTCTAGGTGTTGAACCAACTCACTTTATTGAACATTATGTTTGATAATGAGATACAAGCCCTCCCACTTTTGAGCTCAATGCATGATAGTTGGTAGAACTTGGTTGTAGCCATAAGTAACACCAAAAGGTAAATTGTCATGAAAGAATAACTTACTATCGTTGAGGAAAACCTAGCCATGTCATAAAAGATACTATCATTGAAGAAAACCTAGCCATGTCATAAAAGATTGCAGGATATTAAAAAGGGAGCAAAAGGATAAAAAGGTAGCCAACAACAACTATAATGAAAAACTACTACTACATTAGATAGTGAGGTATTAATCTTTTTTTTGTTGTGAATATGCATGCTTTTATACTTCTCTCATGATAGTGATTGGATTTTAGATTCTAGAGTTTTTTACTGCCACCTCAACTAGAGAAAATTGTATTTCTTATAGATTTGATAATATGGGTAAGGTGTTTGGTTAATAAAATGCTTTGTAATATTGAAGGAGTAGGAGATATAATAAAAACATAAGATGGTTGTAGTATAATTTTTAGACAAGTCAAAAATATACTAGAGATTGGAATAAATTTTGTTTAAGCTCGGAAGGTAGATGAAAGCTATCTTATGGTGTTTGGAAGGGGAGGCTAGAAAATTATGAAGTGTTCATTGGTTGTTTAGGGGGAAAAACATAGGCATTCTCTAGAAAATAAAATCAAAACTAGGTAAATCAAATATTATTGTTGGAACCTATAATAGATCACATCACTGAAAGAGGTATGAAAATCTTTATTGAGAAAAAAAAATTGCATGGCATAAAAAACATAGAATTTAAATTTTGTGAACATTGTATTATGGGTAGACAAAAGAGTGTATCATTTATAAGTGATAGTCTTACAATGGATGCAAAAACATTAGAGTTTGTACATTATGATGTTTGTGGAATATTAATAGGCCTAAAAAATCCTTCCTACAATAGGGGATCATCACCCTATCATGGCCCCAATTAGTCCTTTATTCATTTGGTATAGTCACATTTTTAGTATTTGTAAAACAAAGATATGAGAAACACTAGTCTCATAAGTTAGTTCCACTGTATGTAAGAGATAATCTTAACATATTAAAATGTATATGGAGAATAGATATAAGAGAAAATGTGAATAATAAATGTTCAACCTCATTAAAATGAATTAGTGTAGCTAAATATATTATAAATCCAAGTCCAAAAATTAATCATAGAAATAAACTTAATAGATGATACATTTATTCATTTAATAAATAATCTATTCAAAAATAACATAATTATGGAAAGAATTCTCATACCATTCTAGAAAATGATTGACAAAAATGTGAAAACATCATCTTTACTTTACTATGTAAAAATAAATCAAGTTCTTTCAAAATGTTATTCGAACCTAATAAACATAAAAGGTTTTAAAAAACTTTATTTCAAACCATAAGTGAAAACAAATGTTTAAAAAAACTTAATAAAATGTCAGAAGTGTTCTTCAACCATTGATTCTCTATTCAAGAGAGAACTCAGAACAACTCAGAACCCCTGGCAAGAGAAATCCGCCTGGTTATATTCAAAATTCCTCCCAATCCAGCTACCGGAGTACCTCCTCGCTCTTGTGCAACCTCCATTCTCCTTTTAAATGCCATCCTTTGTAATATTTGGTAGATCCTCTCAGTACTTCGGTGATAACTCGCCTTGCAATTTTGTGAAACCAATCCACATTATTTTCGTAACGTGATCCCAAATGATCTATCCAATTTCTTACTGCTGACACATCCTTTCTTTTAAGCTGTGTAACTACCATTGATATTTTCTTCTATTCCAAAGGTGCAACAACTCTAGTCGTTCATTTATTTGTTAGAAACATGTCATTATTTTCCATGATCAGGAACGATATACTCATGATTAAGATTGGTAGTGACCATGAATGTGTGCCAATTTAGGGTTTGAAAATATGAAATTTGGGTTGAAATTTTTTCTTTTCCTTGAAGATGCTTATCCTCTCCAAAATATAATCATAGCATTTACTGCATTTTCGTAAGACTGATATCTAATACAACTGCATTTCCCAACTCAGGCATTTCTTCCACGTGGCCAGCTAAGTTTTTCACTTGTACAACGTCCATGTGCTAAAATATTGTGATCTGTTGCAATTGCAGATAATTACCATTATGTTTCAAACACATGGTGCCAGATCCCTCTGCCACAATACCACTACATCGGTACTCACCAAAACCATCTTGTGTATAAATCTATCTGGAACTGCATTGAGCAAACCCAAGATGCATAACAAACATGGGGCCATTTTGAACAGCTGTGACAAGCAATGGGGCCATTTTGAACAGGTAACATCTTCAATCCATAATTCTCAACATCTTGGAAAGAATCAAGGCAATACTTTTCATTTGACATATTCTTCTCAACATTAATTCTAGGTTTATTTCCAACAACTAGTGTTTAATATTTCTCCCACTTCTGTGGTGGTGACCATGTCATTGCAATATCTATTGATTACTGAAGTAAAAAGACATGCTACTGTGTTCCTGTATCAATGAAAAAGTTATCCAATGACTGACTAACTTTGATTATGGATGGGAGAAATTATTTTCTGTATTTTACTTTAATGTTCAGTCATGTATCCAGACCATGACCTTGTGATGGATCGAGAACCCCTAGAACTAAATTTTCCCATACCCATAGAATATTCACATGAGATTGAAAAATAAGCTTTATTGATGTCCATGGATGTTGTAATCATTCTGTCCTTTTTAAATTCCTCTAAAGAGTTCACTCTCTTTTAATTGATCAAAGTTTCCACTGGAAATTATGGAAGAAGAAAAATTTTGCATCCAGCTAAAGAAAATAGATTGTCTAGCAAATTTGGAAAACTTTTCTGCAGCCCAAAGATCAATATCTAAACGAACATTTGAAGATGAAATATTTTCCCCTCTTGGATATAGCACTACGTCCCTTGACATATACCCCATCAAAATGCTAAGACCCAAAAGAATAACTTGATGCTTTCGATAAATGACCCCTGCAACCTCTTCGAAAAGAGATAATTCTGTGTAAAGGAAAGATGGAAATATCACTGGAAAGACTTCCTGCATCCAAATTTCAGATCCATGACTAGAGACAACCAAACGAGACTTGGACAGATTTATTTAAAATGTTGACAACCCTTTAACATGGAAGTTGCAAGATTTCAACTGGAAACAGACAACTTCTGGGCAAATAATCTCAATTTTATTTTCCACGTCATCTAAAATGGCACTATCCTCATTCTCAAGTTTCAACATTTCTACACTAACTCTCACCTTTGGACCGCAATGTCAGTGAACAGTCAACATGTGGAAAAACTTTGCCTCGATCATTTGTTTATTCATTCCAACGATGTATTTCTCCTTTACGCCTGTGTGATGCTCCTTGTACCATTTTACCCTTTCTTTTTTGCGTCTCAGTGGTCGGATGTGCTGGTGCCCTGGTGATCCGATGAATCAGTGTCCTCCTCCACAATCTTATTGCCCACGTCCTCCTCTTCAAAAACCTTAATTTCATGGGTGAAAAACACTGGTTTGCTGATCTAAGCAATGGCTATTTAATGCTTGCCAATTGGGAAATGGAGCGGTTCATTTTTTCCAATTCAATAGTCGACCAGTGCTTTCTCCAAACCACCTATAACACAAATTAAATTAAGATTCTTTAATCATGTGATGAATAACCTAATTCAAAATAAAACATGAATGCTTTTGATTTATGTTTATATATTTATAAATGTTTTATTTTTATTTTTTTTTGGTCTACAACACATTTCGTAATTTATTAAAACAATATTCCAATAAAAAAATGAACCATTAAGCTTTTCAAAATCATCATTTTCTTAAAACAAACTTATTATTTTATTATTGAGTAGTATAGCTAATTCAATGTTTTGTCTGCAGGAAATCAATTGAAGTGAGTGCATGGATCGAGAAGACCGAAAGCATCACATGATGTGAGTGAATAAACAATAAATTCGTGAAAAATAAAAAAATTAATGAAATAAAAAGACTTTGAAAATATAAAATGTTTTATTGAAATGGAAAGTTAGATGCCTATTTTCATTTCTGGATATGTGCTTTTTTAAGGAACGAATTTACTTATGTTAATTGAAGTGAGTGCATGGATCAGAAGTGAGTGCATGGATCAAGAAGACCAAAAGCATAATGATGTGACTGAATAAACAATAAACTGGTCAAAATTGAAAGTTACATGCCTGTTTTCATTTATGGATACGTGCTCTTTTAAATAACGAATTTACTTATATTTATTTATGTGTTTATAAGAGTTAAATGGAATTATTTCAATGTGCCAAAGAACATCAAATTGCATGATTTCTAACAAAATTTTCACATTAGTAAAAATTTTGTACATTATTCATTTTCAATTTTTAACATGTAGTCTTTTAAGATATGGATTGAATTTCTTAAAATTTGATTTTTAATTGTATTATTTTAATCCACCAAAAATGCTCAATTAACTCATTAATCCATAGAAAATTAAACTTTGGAGAAATTGTTGAAACATTATAATACAATGATTAATCTTAATTATATGGTTATGTTATAGTGAACAGAAACAAGAATATCACATGAATTATCAATGGAATAACAAAATATAGAGAATCATCACATCAAAATAAGACCTTTATTGAAATCGAAGCAATGTTCACTCGTCTCTTCGAGGGGGAAACCTCTAGAAGAGAAGAGCTTTATTACAATAATTCTGAAGACAAATATTTCTCATGCCATCTACTCCTATTTATACTAAATATATCTACCCAAAAGAACAATATAGAGGAAGATCCTTCTAGAAGTAGAAGCTTCTATTATGTCTTCTTACATTTGATGTATTCTCCTTATTCCTACACCTTATTTATTAATATCGGTCTTTATTACATGGAAAATATATTGTTCTACCTACATGAGGAGTTAGGGAGGTTAGGTCACTAACATGCCTCCGTGAGTTAGGGAGGTTAGGAGATGAGGAAATTACAGCAAGATGGTAACCAATTCCCAGGTGGCATCTTCTAGCTATGTGTCATTTCACTGAACTAAAAGTTCCTTGCTAGTGTGTTGGTAGAGATAATGCGCACGCTGCTCCAAAACTGCTTGCGGATAGAACCAAATGGAACCTTCTTCATCCAACTCAAGTAGACTGGTCTGATTCTGGCACCTAGTGTCGAGCACATTCTTTAAGAAGAAAACACAAAAAATAGGGTAGATCTTAGACTAACTGGGAAACTCTAACTGGTAGGCCACTGTCCCAAGTCTCTTGAGAATATGATAAGGACCATAAAATTTGTGGGTGAGTTTATGACAGTGTTGGGATTTGAAGAAAGTCAACTTATAAGGTTGTAGACGAAGAAAGACTTGGTCCCCTTCAACAAATTCACGCTCACCACGACCCTAATGTACTTTCTATTTCATGCGATTCTGACCCATGACCAAATTTTCTTATAGAGTACTAAGAATGGCCATGGGGACTACAAGAGTTTGATTGAGCATGTATGATAGAAATAAGGGTGGATTTTTTCCATAGACTACTTCGAAAGGACTCATGCGAGTGGTGGTATGGTAAGATGTGTTGTACCACCATTTAGGAAGGGGTAACCACCGAATCCACTAATTTTTTCGAGGTCAGATGCAGGATTGGAAGGAGTGGTTTGTTGGTAGATTCCAACTAAAAGCATTTCTTTTAAGGAGCGTTGTGAGGAGAACTGCAATTTTTCCCTAATTTTGCAAAAAATTGCAATAATATCTTGTCAAACCTACGAATCCATGGATACTTTTAGGATTTTTAGGGTGTGACCAATCCTGCATAGCTTCAATTTTCTCCAGATCCATCATGATACCATCCTTTCCAACAATATGTCTCAGTTACTCAACTTTAGAGGCTCCAAAATCACATTTAGATTGCTTAAGAAAAAAATTTGTGTTAAGAGAATAGTTTTAGAACTTGATCACAATGGGAAAGATGGGCTTGCCAAGCTTTTCTATAGATAAGGATATCATCAAAAAAAACTAGGAAAAAATTATGGAGGAAAGGTATGATTCATGAGGCTTTGAAAAGTGGAGCGAGCATTACAAAGGTTGAATGGCATAACCAAGAACTCATAGTGATTCTCATGAGTTTGAAATGTAGTCTTGGGAATGTACTTTCTTCTTTCATATGAATCTGGTGGTAGCCAGAGGAGAGATCAAGTTTGATAAAATATTGAGCACCACTTAATTCATCCAAAAGGTCATCAATGATAGGAATGGGAAATTTGTCTTTGATGTTGAGTTTGTTTAGGGTGCAAAAATCAAGACACATGCACCATGTACCTTTTTCTTTAGTACCGTGACTACTGGATAAGAATAGGGGTTGGTATTGTGACAAATGAGCCCCGACTTCTAGAAATTGTTTAACAATCTTCTCAATTTCATTCATATGCGAGAATGACGAAAAGAGAAAACATTTGGAGGAAGACTACCCAAAACAAAATAATGGAATGATCATGAACAACTTGACCAGGGGGGAGTCCTTGGGGGTTTTGAAACATAGTTTGGTGTTGGGAGAGGATAGATTGGAGGTTTGGATGGACAAAGGGTGTCTTAACTGCCTAAATGGAATGAAGTTGGGAAATATTTCCAGAATGACCTTTTCAAAGGAGATTTTCCATTTGGTTGGAACTAATGATCTCTAGTGACCCTTTTGTGATTCCTTGGAACTAGTGTTGTTGGCCCTCCTACTACAATTGCATGGTTAATTTATGGAAATCCATGTTGATAGGGACAAGAATGTGTAACCATTTAGCACCAAGTAGAATGTCAAAACCTCCCATGTCAATAACAAAAATATGATATGTCAAGTGGTACTGACCAATTTGTAGGCACACATTTTCGCAACGCCCTCCACATTTCATGGAACCCCAATTGGAAATCATGATTTGGACATTATTAACTAGATGGATATAGCAATTGAATCATTTAGCAAAGCAATGATGAAAAAAATTATGGGTGTGTTCACTTTCAATGAGAATGATGACTTTCTAGTTCTTAATGTAGTCAATTAACTTTAGGGTTCGGGTGGTAGAGAAACTAGTGAGTACATCCAGGGAAATTAGTGGTTGAACTTCTGGTGGAATAGAGGGTGGATTAATATCAGTTGTTGGGGGTAGCTCAGGTAAATGAGAAACATCCTCAGTCATAAACATAAAAATATTATGTTCCTTACACTTGTGCCCTAAAAAAGAAATTCCATCCCAATTATAAAAAAGACCCTTAAGTTGTCGTTTAACCATTTCATCCCAAGTCAATTATTGTATCTTGAGTGGCATGGTAGAAGGGGCAAGAAGGGTGGGTTTAGGGTGCAAAATAAAGAGTGTCTTTTTGGTTTGGGATGAGACTAATTATTGTGATTCCTTGACCATTTTAGTAGTTTCCAACCAAGTCTGGGGGTCATCCATGATAACACATGAACATATTTCATCCTCAAGGCCACTGATAAAGAATTACTTAAAACAAGCATTTTCCATGCCCTCCACTCTGAAATTCAATTGCTCAAAGGGAGCTATAAAATCTTCCACTGGACTAGTTTGTTTCAACTTGGTCAAATGGCCTAAATGATAGATGCGAGTGTCAAAGTGGCCATAGAGATATTCAACAAAATATTTCCAAGCCACATACCCTTGGTGTGCCTTTTTATGCCATTTTCACCATTTCCAACATTCAGGACCCAAATGGAGAACACCATAATATAGTTTGGCCAACTCATCGGCAATGACGTGCAAAGAGAAGTAGTGTTTCATTGGGGTGACCTAACCTGTGGGGTATGAGCCATCAAATTTTTTCACATGAAGTCTAGGAAGGGATAGGTCACGTTGAAAGTGATTGGAATAAAAAGTATGGAAAGTGGAGGAAGCATCACCTTTAGGGTGCAAAGGTTGGTCAGATGAGGGAAATCCTCCATGGAAATTTAGTTTGGCTAAGAGATGGCTCACAAAGGATTCAAGTTGTATTTCCATGTATTGTTTAAAGGCTTCCATTTCAGAGTCTATGGTGGAATTCATGAAAGAATTGAATCTTGATGGTGTAAATATTGGCATTGATTTACCAAAATTACTTATGGGCCATGAAGAAATCATATGACAATGTATTGAGTCATGCTTCAAGATCTTGGTTGTGGGTGTGGGTCATGGTGAAAGGTGGTACAAGAAGGGGGTGGGTGGGTATGCATAGAAATTGGGTTATGGGAGAAGTGTATCACAATGGTTAGGGAGAAAAGGGGAATCCAATGGGATAGGTCCAATGTAAGGGGGTCAAGAGAGGATCAGGATCACAAGGAAAAAAAAAGGTTGAGAAAGGTTGGGTATCACTACGATCAAGAAAAAAAGAGGATTCCAATGGGATAATCCTCAAATAAGGGTGTGGGAATGCCCCATAATTTGTTTTCTAACTCCCATGTAATTATACTTTGATATGAATAATAGTACAATGATGAAATTCCCAAATTCTTAATAAGAAGAGATGTGTAGTACTTTGACAAGTAGAATTTAGGAGGAAAGGTTGCACGATAATAGATCTTGTTTGTTCCTTGTTTGTTATTTTTACATCTTAAGGGTTAGGGTTTTTTCACGGTTCCTATAGACAAGGTTTTTCCCTGTGATATATCTCTTTGATATACGTGGAGGTCAAAATAGTAGTACTTGGCCTAATATCTCAAGGCACCAACTAAGGAGGCTAGACCATACCCTTAGTTGTACTACCTTATTACCCAGGTACTAGAGAGTATATTCCCAAGTGTCATTCTAGGTGGAACTATAGAAATCAAGCAGTTGATCGTTTGATCTACAACGAGTTTCAGGATACCTTGGGAAGTTCATCAAGAGATGTTTTCTAATGCACTACCACTCAAAGGTGTACCAATAGGGGTTACAATGGTGTCCAACAATGTGATCTTAATAACCTCTTCTATTTCCTATGTGTATGTTTCCTTGACCACATATTTATGTGTTGAACAAAAAATCATTGTAGCTTAAAGACATCGGAATACGTATCTACCTTGAAAAAACATTTACCCCAATTCATTCCAAGGAAAGTTCTTTGATACCACTTGTTAAGCACCTGGTTATGTTATATTCAACATAAACAATAATATCACTGGAATTAACAATGAAACAATAGAATATAGAGAATCAACACATCGAAATGATACCTTTATTGAAACGGAAGTAGTGTTCACTTAACTCTTCGAGGTGGAAACCTCTAGTAGATCAGAGCTTTATTACAATAATTCTTAATAAAAAGATTCTCATTCCCTTGACTCCTATTTATGCTATATCTATCTACCCAAAAGAAAAATCTATAGGAATATCTTTCTATAAGTAGAAGCTTCTATTAGGTCTTCTTACATTTGACTTATTCTCCTTATTCCTAGGAATTATTTATTAATATCAACATTTATTACATGGAAAATTTATTATTCTACCTACGTATGGGGTTAGGGATATTAGGGCCCAAAAATTTATGCAAATAGAGGCATGAAATCAACTTGAATAAGCTCAAATGAGAATGTGAAAAATGTTGAATAACCAAGGGCACAAAAGAATCAAATAGAGAAATCGTTACTTATGTGGGGGAAATGCGATGAAACAAGTTTACGCGTTGCAACAATCCCATCACTGAAATCATAATGATTAAGGTGGATGCATGGGTGGGATTTCACTTATGATTTTTTTTCCAACAATATTATATAACCAAATCCTCATATCATGAAAGATAAGCAAAAACAATCAATAATAAGAAGCATGGAAAACCAAAGACCCAAGAAAGGAAACCATCAAATCATCCTTTCAAATCAAGAAAGACAAAGTCAAATGCAAATGAAAGTAGTGTTTTGCAAAATTCAATAGGGGACCCTTTACTTTCTTCACAAATAAAGAGGGTTTGTTGAGGGCTCAACATGGCCCAATTAATGTAATCAAAAGGAGGGGTTCTTTATTTTGTTAGTTTTATTGATGATGCATAAAAAAGATACATGATTTCTGTATTGAGAAAAAGGATAATCTTTAGATACTTTTCAGAAACTTCATATGGTTGTAGAAAGGGAAACTAAAAAAACATTAATATCTATTAGTACAAATAATGGTGGGGAGTATTTCTGCAAGGCCTTTGAATAATGTTGTATAAAACATGGTATAAAACATTAAAAAACAATCCCCACAACAAAAAGGAACAACTAACAGAATGAATCAAACACTAATAGAGAATGTGACAAGTATGTTTTTGAATTCTAGTTTCCCTAAATATTTTTTGGCAGAGGATATTTGTATATCCTAATACTTACTAAATAACTCTCCCAAAAACTCATTGGATGGTGGCATTCCTGAAAAGGTATGGACCGATAAGGATTTATGCTACACTCATCTAAAAAAAATTGGTTGTAAAGAATATGTGCATATTCCTAAAGAAAATAGGTTCAAGACAGATGAAAATTCATTGAAGTTCATTTACTTAGGACATTCTAATAATGAGTTAGGTTATTGGTTGTGGGGTCCTTTAGAAAGGAGAGTTATTAGAAGTAGGGATATCATTTTTTATTAATAACAAATGTTTAAAAGTAGTGACAAAGTATGGAGGCATAGAAATTTGTTGAAATTCAAGAATAACAAGAAAATCAATTACCGTTACAAGAAGGCTTCTGGAAATAATTCACAACCATTACAACAAAATGAAAATAAGGAACAAGAAGAAGAATAACATGAAGAACAATGAAATAAGCAATGGTTAGGAGAAATCCCCCCACAAAATTTAGCCGTTTATAGGTCTACTAAGCCACATATGCCTTCGCAAAGGTACCCCCCATTAGAATATATTTTATTGACTGATGAACATGAACCAATTTGTTTTTAGGAAGCATGTGAAGGATACGATATAGTATCAAATGGAAAAAGGATTAGCAAAAAGAGCTAAAATCCTTACATGATAATAAGACGTGGGATTGGGTTGAATGACCAAAACGAACAAAGTTTTTAAAGAATAATTGGGTGTATCAAATAAAACATGAATCAAGGAAAATAAACAAATATTTAAAGCAAGGCTAGTGGTGAAAGGATTTAGTTAAGAATAACGTATTGATTTTACATAAATTTTCTCCTCGATTGTCAAAATATCATGAATATGATTAGTACTTGGTTTTTAGCTACTCTAGATTTAGAATTGGAGAAATTAAATGTCAGTTCAATCTTCCTACATGGACATTTGGAAGAATAGATATATATGGAGTAGCTAGAAGGATTTACTCAAAATGGTAGAGAAACGTTTTTCTGTAGGTTGAAAAAGAGTCTATATTGATTCAAACAAACCCATCATCAATTGCTCGGTACCTAACCTCCCTAACCCCTCACTTAGGTAGAACAATACATTTTCCATGTAATAAATGCCAACATTAGTTAATGAGGCCTATTTAATAAATGTGAACAATTCCATGTAATAAGACCTAATAGAAGCTTTGAATCCTAGAAAGATCTTCCTCTAGAATGTTCTTTAGAATATAGAATTAGTATAAATAAGAGTAGGAGGAAAATATAAATCTTTCTATTGATAATTATTTTAATAGAGCATTGCTAAGCTAGAGATTTCACCCTCAAAGAGGCAAGTGAACATTTTTTTCTATCAATAAAGGTATCATTTTAGTTTTTTGTTTCTGTACATTTTTTTGTTTTATTTCTATTTTCTAAACTTTTTTGTGTTTTTCTACTTAATATAATCAATATGATACCTAAAATCAATCATATAAGAAATTTGACTCATTTATGCTTGATCATGGTTTTAATTTAGGATAAATACATATTATTGTGAGTACATTAAAAGAGATAAAAATGTCAACTTCATTGTTCTTATTATTATATGTTGATGATTTTGGGGATGTAAATTATACATGATAGGAAAAAAAAGAAAATCTAGTTTTCACAACAACAATACTTTAGAAAAGTATTGGAAAATTAATATGGCTCATGCAAAATATGTAGGCCCTCTTTTCATCTTAAATTAACAACTAAACAATTGCCCCACTAGTATTGAAGAAAAAGAATAAATTTCAATGATTCCATATGCTTCATTAGTTCCTAGCCTAGTGTATTCAATGATATGCACTCACCTTGTATTAGGTACTATTACCTCCCCTCCAGTCTAGGGGTAACTAAGGAGATCATGTATCAATGCCCACAACTAACATAAATGGAGTGTTTAGAGTCATATTGACCAACAGAGCCCACATGGTCCCTCCTATTCAAGTTGACCACTACTCATCACTAGTAATAGAGAATCATCCACTACACCGTTTTGGTCACAGAGGACAACATGTCTTACTTAATGAGGTAACAAGTCTAGTCTCATGGTAAGTGTCACTTTAATATTTGAATAATTTGATAATTTTGCAAAGAGTTCTTTCTTGATCATGGAATGTTTGCTTGGATTTTTTTTGTTTTCCTAATTTCACCTTGGTGGTTATCATTGTATCCTATTACATTAGTCACCCTCAGAAAACATTTTTCTACTAGGGGTTCCTTGAAATTTCATCGTACCATCCCCATTCATACTTTCCACTTTCCACACTTCTTCCCCTTCATTTAATCATCTTTTGAGTTTTTGGTTCATTGAACCCAAGAATGGATTGTACCTAATTTCATGGGAAGAAGGGGATAAATACCCAGAGGTGTTGTAGCTGGAAAAAAAAATAAAATCCAATCATTATCCTTCTATATGTTCTCCTTGAGGTATTGAGAGGAATAAATTTATTTTCCATAAACATCCAAGACGTTCTAAAATCATAATTAATGAACGTCTCACTTGTCAAGTAAATTCATTTTGAAATGTCTCTTACTTTCCATTGACTATGGTACTTTGTGTGTTTCTAGATTCAAGTGGAATTTCACTACTCTTTACTTTCCATTGCACATAGTACTTATTGTTTGCACCATAATAAATTAAATTTCAAGGGCTTGGAAAACATTTGCACTGCATACAAAGGCGAAGCACACCCTCCACAAAGGAACCCATAAATGAGACAATACAAATCCTTATATGTTAATAGCCCCATGCATAGAAGTATTAACCTAATCCACCCCATTTACATGACTTATATGGTTTCTCCTTGGGAAAAACTCCTTGACTTGGGGATTGGCCTACCCAATTAGGCACCTTCACACCCCTACGATACATAAATTTGGAAAAAATTATAAGGTCTTTGAGCATTTGTTTAATTTGAAAAGGGGAATTTGGTGCACATTTTTGGGTGGTTAATTTATTGAACATTCCTTTCTTGGAATGATTCATATGACTTGTGGACCCTTGGAGGGAATACTTGTCTATTTTTGTGGGAACTTTCCCAGTGAAATTTATTCATTAAGGAACTGTGCCATTTGGACCTTCATAAGGGCTTGGTAGACCACAAGATGGATATTAGACATCACATATGGGACACCATTGATGATGAGTGTTTCACATGGAATATGAAGGATGTTTCCATTGGAGGCATCCTATAATAATTTAAGGATTATCTTTCACCCTTATCTACTTGGGCATTGTCCTTTGGAGGCTTAGGGAATCACCTCTTATACCATGACATCACCTCAGAGGGAGAGGTTTTTCAACAACAAGAGACATATAACATGGACCGTGTCACATGAGAGAGTGACACATGTAATTTGGAGGCCCAACATTCCACCATTTCATCCTTTACATCACACTTATGAGACTAATTTCACCCTTCTAGGGAATTACACTATATTTTTAGGGATATTTTGGTGTAAAATTTATATTTTGAATTTATGAAAGGATAATTAGAGGGGTCAACCCTCTTGTGTTTTGTTGTTGACAAATTAAAGTGGAAAAATAGTTTTCAAGGCCTCATATAAATAGAATACCTTGTCATTTAATTTTATCATCACATTCCTCTCCATTGAGAGAGTACTACTTCTGAAATTTTTGATATTTTGGGGATATTGGCTTTTACCTCATTCACTATCTCTTGGATGTCAAGTTTAGATGCTTGTTTTCTATTTTTTGGATGGTATTACTGCAATTAGGGTTTACTCTTGTCATATCATGGTGAAGTAAGTACATTTTTGTAATTTCTCTCATGTTATTAATTTTTTGATGGTGAATTGTACTTGTTCATATTGACGATCTTGCTTGGTAAAAACACTAAGAGAGGAGAATAATTTCTTCCTCCTCTCACAAGGTTAATATTATCTATAATTTGTGAATAAGAATCCTACCTAGGTTTAGACTCTTAAATCCCTAAAGTGATATAACTTTAGGATTTTATCCCTAAACTCTTGAATGTTGAGCTAGGTGAAGCTACAAGAAGGAATAAAAGGTTTATGGGACCCCAAAGTGCATGCACCCAAGAAATTATCCTCCTCAAGATTCAATCCCGAAGGCCCTAATGTGATACCACCTTAGAGATTGATTCATACCTCTTTGTTTCATATAGATCAATTTCCAAGACTAGTTGTGTTTGTTGTTGTAAATACTCCATAGCCCTAAGGAAGTAATCTTTAAAGCTCTCTTGTGGTGAAAGTGATAAAACACTCTTTATTATTAATTTTCATTCTCTCAAGCTTCCTATTAACTTTAATAACTCTAACTTAAGATAATTCACTAATATAATTGTTGTTGTTGCAAAATTCTACTACAACCATCCTAACATACACTAACTTACTGCATACGTTTCTCTAATAATGGTTGAACATAGCTATAAATTGTATCTGACAATTGGACAATGACATATAGAGTTAATGCTAAGTTTTCATGGAAAATTGTTACAACTCATAAGTACATTTCTTCTTTTTATTACAATTTGTCTATTGTTTTTGTATTATTGTAATGTGAGGCGATTTCACAAAAACCATAACAAACTTGTGGTATATCATCTTTAAGAGGCATTAATTGTATGTTTGTACTTGCAAATCACACTATATATGTTGTAAATTTTTCATGTTCTAGGTAGGTACTCATATGATATTTATACCTCTTATCCCTTTGAACTAGATATTGACTTAAATGATCAAGAGAGGAGGTTGTAGGCTTGGCTAAAGAACATGCTACTTTGATCCCTTGAGTTCACCAAGGAAGCCTCCCTTGTCGTTGAACTCTTCCATCACTAAAACAAGGGGATTTCTTACTAAGGTGACAATGGTAGGATTTTATGTATTTATGTAATATTTGGGATACTTGTGGTAGGATTTGCATAGGTACAAATCATGTGATAACAGGTACCAAAGATATAAATACAAAAACACCACAATAGATCCAGATAACAATATAGAAAATGTAATTTATTATAAGAAAAACCTTAGGCTATTGAAAAATCGTATGATAGACTCTGTTACGAAAGGGATCCACTCTTTTTCACTTACCTCTTCAAGGGGAAAGCCTCCTAATGAGCTACCTCTCCAAATACAATACTTTCTAAAGGAGGAACCTTCTAGTAAGTCCTCTTACATTTATTTCATTTACACTATGACCTATTTATTGAAAGTGAAATTTATACATATCAATACTTATGTAATATTATTCCCCTTGGTTACCTCCCTAGGTACCCCATATTATTCCCCCTAGATACACTACATTCCATCCCTATTATGAAAGTGTTCCCTTCAATGATTTTTATGATGGTGTACAACTATATACCAGGGTCTCGTGGATAAGTGTGGACCATAATGTTGAAGTAGGGTAGAGAACCAGGGCCCCATGTAGAAGTGATAGACAACAAGTTGAAGTAGTCCAAGATCCACTATAATCCAGGGTCGCATGTCAAGGTGTTCATGTGAACTCCCCTCTGAAAATTTTAGAACTCAATAGCTAGTTGCAAAGGGTGCTCCAAAGAGCTATACTGATCATGTGGATCCAAATATATAGAGCAAGACAAAACATTATCCACTAGTACTAGAGAATAAGAAAACTTAATAAGAGTATGCCTCAAAGGATCTTGTCCACTCTCCAAGATGTGCTCTATATAAGGTGGAGTACAATCATCAAATAGAAGATGAAAGTGGTTTCCATCCCAGAAATGACAATTGTCCATGCACCAGTCAACACATTAGGCCTCCCAATAAGACCAAGCATATGTTTCTTGATTATATTAATCCTTGATGGCCTGCATAATATATCAATCCTATATTTTAGATAAAGTCTCTTAAATATTTCTACAATTTTCCTTGATGTTTTGCAGAGTGTACTTGATGGCTTCCATATATCATCATAGGTGCATGAGGAGTTGAAAATGAATATCCATTAGAAACACCACATATATTATACAAAAATAACTATCTTAAAACCATTTATCCAATGGAACTGATCTAGTAGCAATATGAGTACCCTATCAAATATTATTAGCTCTACAGTCCCTCACGGTCATCTCGAAAAAGACCATAAAAATTTGTTGATTTTAAATCCATTATATCTTTAATGCAGAGCTCTGATTTAGATTGTTGTTTTTTACATGGGTTGATTTTCCCATAGGAACTTAGATATGTAAATCTTTTGGGAAAATTTGGCATTGACTGCTATATAAATCAACAAAATCATGTAGTCATTTGTACAAAAAAACCCCAAATATTTGTAGATTTTAAAATGTTGAAAGCTTCACTTCCCATACTTTGTTTCGAATGCCTTTTTTTTTAAATTGTTTTTTTTTTGAGAGGAAATAAGATATAAAACAATTTTCTACAACTTGTACATAGGAAGCTATAGGAATGATTCATAGTGTTGTGGCTCTCTTTTTTCTTCTTGAAAAAAGCTAAAAAATAGAATAAACAAATTTCCTTTTTTTCATGTCCAAAGAAAGTTCTTTAATACCACTTGTTAAGTACCAAATATATGAATACAAAAAATACACAATAGATCTAGAGAAAAACATATAAAATCCACACTTTATTATATGAAATCCCTTAGGTTAATCCAACACCATACAATATATCTTGTTACGAAAGGGATCCATTCATTTTTCAGTTTCCTCTTGAAGGAAGAAATCTCCTAATAATATACCACTCCAAATACAATACTTTTTAACTTGCAGAATACATTGCTTGAACCCCTTTATATAGTGCTACCAACCATCTAAGAACATTCTAGAGGAGGAACCTTCTAATAATTTATTTTACATTTATTCCATTCACACTAAGCC
>JASDQU010751862.1:59798-73916 GCA_032191745.1 Picea mariana
AGGACCAATGTTTCCATAAGAAGGAAAAACAAAAGGTTCCCCTGGAGCAGGGGTTCCTTCATCGGTCATTCCAGGAACTGATGCCATTAAATAAATCCAAGCTAGAGTATGCTAGGGAAAACAAACAACACACGCTAAAAATCTAGAAAGCAAGCAAACAAACAAAACCTTCTTACAATGAGCACACTAGTTGGGGATGAAATCCAACGTCGCGGGAACAAATTAAGAAGGGGTTGAGATAGAGCAGGTGGAAAAGTTACATTGATGACCTGCTTAATGGACTTACACCCTGGTGCAAGCTCCCACACATAATCATGGGTATACCCTCCAAGGAGCCCGAGTGAGTTTGGCCCACATCGATTCCAGGTACCATGAAGACTTGCCCCTTCATAGTCACCTTGTGTAAGATCCTAAGAAGATAGGTCGCTAAGGTTACCACCGAAACCAATAAAGCCCGGGGGGATAGTCGACAGTCCGATCCACATGCAAGGGCAGGGTATCTAGCCCAAAATCAACTTGAGAGGCTTCCACTCATCATTGTGGGTATACCTTCAAGTGACCCCTGTAATACATGCAATCTCTACACCAAGACCAACAAAGCAGGGTGAGTAACTCTACCAGTCTCAATGCAACCTCGTGATTGACCCTTGTGTTAGAAGGGCTTCCCAGGACAAAATGTAATAAGTGGATTTAAACGCTCCCTAACTCAAGATTCTATGTTTGTTTGCAACTTCGGAAAGTTATCT
Organism: Picea mariana; assembly: GCA_032191745.1. NCBI lineage: Eukaryota > Viridiplantae > Streptophyta > Pinopsida > Pinales > Pinaceae > Picea > Picea mariana. Next base: position 60,545 of record JASDQU010751862.1, read on the forward strand.
TTCACACCTATTCCAAAGCCCTACAACTAATCTAATATAGGTTTGCTACCAGAAAATATAAAAATGTCTAATCAATTTTTATAAGTTCTTTATTTTATGGCTGTTGTTACTCAAAAGGAATATGGCATGGACAATATGGTGTTTTGACCGACTCGAAAATTATGCAAAGATATGAAGATGCAATATTTCCATTTTGATGAAAGCTATACTATGAGAAGGAGAAAACGTTTATCATTCCCATATGCACGATGTCCCAAAATATAGTAAACTCATCAATATCAAGATTCTCAAGAAATTGGAAAAAGGTATTGAACACCAATGCACGATTCATGGCCCCAATCTAATATAAAGCAAGAAATTAAATCTTTTTGTTTCAAAAATTTCACTAAAAGCAATAATGAACTTTCTTAAAACAGAGAAACCCAAACTAAAAGTTTTCTTTTAAAGTGAACTATTCAGAAGAAATCTGGTCTTTCCCTAAACAATTCTAAAGAAAACACAAGCTTTGTAATTGAAAGACACTCAAAGCAAGAGACTAATCCTTCAAAACCAAACAAAACAAATATGGCTAAAAGAAACTCAAAGAATTTCAAGCAGACTGTAAATAGATCAATATAGGCTCCAAAAGTTCAATCCAGCTGATCAAAGCAAAAATGGACATCAAAAGATGACAAGACCCAATCCAAAAAAGTTTACAAACAAGTTCGTAGGCTAGCAATGTATTACAGTGCGAGAATAAAAGATTCTCATAAGCTGAACAAAGGTTGACTATGAGGGGTTCGCACTGGACTTAACACCAGGGTGCGAACTCAAGTGTTTCTCGCATGCCACTAAAGGGTACAGTGCGAGAATGCCTGTAAACAGGCAAAAATTTGAAAAAGGATAAATTTGAGTGACCTTTCAGATCTAGAGAGTCTGGATGGATCTCCCACAGACTCAAAGACCAGAAAACAAGCAATCAAAGCAAGGGAAACTAGACTAACTAGAAAACAATCTGTTCCCCAGTTGAGTTGCCAATCCGTTCCCAGTGGAGTCACCAATTTTGTTATCGGACAAATCGGTAGGTGCAGACACTAACTAATCTCCCTAGATCCACCTAGATCTAAAACAAAACACACTAGAACATGACGCTTTCCTTAAGTTTTAGATATTGAATTTACTAACTAAAGGGGGATGAGTGACATACCATTTAAATGTCGCTTCCTCTCGCCATCGCCATCCTAGCTCCATTCCAATTCTCATACAATGATGAACCTGCAAAAGAACACAACCAACCAAAGTGATAGTAATAGCATAAACTCCATATAAACCTATGTATGTGATCAAGGAATCATACAATAAAACACAACAAGCTTTATAGGAAAGAATCATATTATTGTATCATATTAAATGTGAAAGAGAGATTACAACCATAGCCTTGATGTCGTAAGGTCCCTTCCAACTGTCCTTCATTCCCCACACACTTTCACTCCAAGAATTCTGAGAACACAGATCTGCCAATATTCACAATATATCTTGACAAAGTGGCTCATCTAGCCAAGCTAAAGCTCAAAAGCTAATCTCATCCAAGCCAATATCATCCAAGCCAAAGCTCACTTTCTCCATGAGAGATCCTCTCCTTTTATAAGTTGAAGAAGATAAGGTGAGGAGGTTAGGATGATCCCACTAAATCATGAAAGCAAGTAAGATCCAAACCATTCGAATGCCACCTCACCATGGAACTTTCTCCTTCTAAAAGATTCGAGAAAACGCTCGTTTTTCCCACGTGTAAGCATTCTCGCACCCTGCATTCAATGTTCATAGATGAATTTTGTTTACTTAATATTGTAGAGAAGGAGATCATCATTTCTCTTTGATTCCTATTGAAGGTATTGATTTCGACCAGGTATTTTGGATATCAAGATAGGATTGGAAGCAGTGAGGACAAACTTGGAAACAAGGTGCATCACACCCTTTCTCCCGCTCTCTTTCTGATTGGTTAAACTGAATTCAGAGGGATGTTAGTGTCCACCTGTAGTGTTTTTTTGTTTGTATAGGGGTCTGTAATCCAAGGGAGTTTTTATCTATCTATAGAAAAAACATTCCATAACACCTGTGAGCACCACTTAGGAGCACAAGTGTGCTAGGATTCCACATGAATGACATGTGGTAGGGAAGTGGCCACAAATTTCGATAGGCAATAACTTTCGATCCAAAACTCATATTCCAGGGAAATCAGAGTCATTGGAAATATATTGATGAGCCAAATACAATGGTGTCATTGAAAACGAAGTTTGGAGTCCTTTAAGGAGAGCCAAATTTTAACACCCCATTCCCTTAAATTGTACTTAGGGGGTTGGGTGTGTTACAAAAAGACACGACATGCCATGGAATGGAAAGGCATGGTACGAAAAGGCAAGGCATGGAATGGAAAGTGAAGGAAATTCAATGCATGGCATGGAGATGAAATGCATGGTATGGAAAGTGAAAGAAATGCAAGGCATGTCATGGCATGGAAAGTGAAGGCAAGCCAAGCCAAGGAATAACATGGAAAGTGAAGGAAATGCAAGGCATCTCAAGGAAAGGCATGGAAAAGCAAGGCGTGGGAAAGAATGGCATGAAAAGTCAAGGCATGGAATGGCATGGCATGGAAAGGTGCATGATGGCATGGCATGGCATGGAAAGGTGTATGATGGGATGGCATGGCATGGAATGAAAAGACACGGATAGGGATGATTTTAGGGGCTAAATTTCGGTCATGGGATAATTTTCCATGGTTTTCCCCAAAACGAGATTCGCTATTTTAAAAATTATTCGCCCAAATTCTATAGGATAAAATTATTTTAACTTAAAAATCACCAAAATTTTATAAAAACTATATTAAATACTCTGAAATTTGAATATTTTTGCAAAAGTATCGCCAAACATTTATAATTGACATATGAAGGATTAGTAAGATTCGCCAAGGTTTATACATTTTAAAACAAATATCCATCCTTAAAATCATCCCTGGACACGGAATGAAAAGACAAGGCATGGTATGTAATGGAATGGAAAGTGAAGGAAAGGAAAAGAATGGAATGGAAGGGAAAGGCATGGTATGGCAAGTCATGAAATGACATGGCATGGCAAGTTAAGGAAAGGCAAGGCATGTCATGGAATGGAATGGAAGGGAAAGCCATGGCATGGAAAGGAAAGTAAATGCAGGTAATGGCATGATCTAGGTGGATATTGGTGGCCAAACACCTACTCTACTTGAACCCCCACCATTGTTTCTTTCAATTTTTCAGTTTCCTTAATTGTAGCACAATTTACTCTTTTTGGCAGTTTTTGGGTCCTGAACTTCCGGAGCCGTTTTGAGGCCCTAAACGACGTTTTTTGGGAATCAAACATCCAAAAAATATGAGTCCATTTCAAACTAGATATTCAAACGATGTATCATGTGCATCAAATGGATATAGTATGCCAAAGTTACGACCCTGGCAAATTGATGTACCAATTTACCCCAACGGGGCCCATATTCTAGCATTTCATCTCCTAGGGTTAGGTTTTTGGATGTTTAGGGTGTCCATTGTTTCTTAGTAATATATAGGCCTTCGAGCCTCATTATAACACAGAGATCAAAGGCTTGTAGCTTCCACATCTCTTCTCAGAGATAAGATACCAGTGCCCTAGCTAGTTTATTTCCATTTTCTCTGTAAACAAATTTCAGTTCTTTGATATTAATGAAATGAAGTGTTATTTGTGCTACATATTTGTATTCCTAGTTATTTGTGTATTTTTTTGTGTTCCTGCATAAATTCAAATCAATGGTATCAGAGTGGTCTACTCTTTCTCAATCCTTGTTTGCATGTCGCCAACGAGGTCAGGGTATAAGGAGTTAGGGATCGATCTGGTTAAACCTTTGCAATATCATCCTCGCAAACCTTGATGGCCACCCATGGGGGAAGAAAAGAAATATGAGCGAGAAGGAGATCCTATCAAAAAATTTCTTGAGGAGGCCCCTGGAAAGTAAAGGAATGCGATGATGGATAACTTCGCCCAGATCCTTCAACAATTGCCCACTGGCAGTGCATCTGCATCCAACATCCACTCTGGAGGCACAACCCCTTTTAAGGTACAGGTAAACTTTGACATTCCCATATTTGATGGCCAAAGAGATGTAGATGTCATAGATAGATGGTTGAATCTATTAGAAGGATATTTCTCGGTTCATGACTTTTTCGACCGGGAGAAGATTAATTTTTCACTGCTCAATGTTGCCCCCCATGTGAAGGACTAGTGGGAAACCTACTGTGAGAAAAAGTATGAGGAGGAAACCTCTATGTTCTCGGTTGTACCCACTAGAATTCTTTCCAAGACACCATTAAGGAACAATATTATCCCATGGGGAGCTATGAGGACAAGTACATACAATGGACTATGATGTAGGAGCAAAGGGATCGAGATGTGCATGAGCTAACGAATCTGTTCCATACCCTGCACAAAAAGTTGGGTATCAAAGATTCAGAGAAAAAATTGGTGTTGAACTACCACAGTTGTCTGCACAAATACATTCAGGAGGAAATGGAGTTCCACGACATCTTCTCGCTTGGTATAGCATACCGGTATGCTTCCAATATTGAGCATAAATTCAAACAGAAGAAGCAAGACTTTGGATCTATGAATCAAAAGCAAGCGAAAGGTGACCCCAAACCACAGAAAAAAAGACTAACACAAGGCATGGTGGCTCAAGACAACCTACCAAATATGAAAGAAAAGAAAAACACCGTGAAGTTGAAGAGGGACATGGGAAAGTGGTGTAAGTACCATAAGAGCTCCACTCACAACACAAGTGAGTGTCGGGACAAACAGCCACTGGTGGCTGAGATGAGAGCTTCTGAATCAGATGCATGCTATGACATTGATATAGAATTCGAGAAGTGGAATGACAGAGGGAAGCAGATTATCGATGCAGAGCCCAATGCCACCATTGCCACCATGAAGATCCAAAAGGAAGAACTGGAATATCCATAGGAGGAGGAGCGTTTCTTCCACACCTAGATGTGGGTAAAGGGTTCCTTGCTAGAGTTCATTGTCCACAGTGGGATCCAAAAGAGCCTCATTTCAGCAGAGGTCATGAAGTGGTTGGGCTTTCCGACCATAGCACAGCCACAACCATACACCATCAGGTGGCTTCACCAAGGACGGGATCTCTACGTCAGCCAACAATGTCACTTTCGCTACCACATCAAGCCCTTCATCGATGAGCTATTATGTGACATTTATCTTCTTGATGTTTGTGATGTATTATTAGGCCAACCATACTTTTTGAAGGGACATGATCTGTATGAGTCTCAACCTCACTTTGTTATTGTTACCTTGGGAAATTAGTTCTATAGGATACTAGAGGTACCACCGCCTGCTACTATCTCTTTGGTGACTGCAAAACAATGCAGTAAGCTCATTTCCAAAACCAGAATTTTTTTTTCCTAATGATCTACCCTCAAGGAAAGAAGAATATTGTGGCCATGACCTCCAGAAAGGGCTCCTCCGTATGACAAGAACAAATGGAAAAGGTCATGGAGGAGTATCGATACATATTCACCTCACCCGCAGGGGTGCCTCTGCACTATCAGGTCAAGAACCCCATCGATCTGACCCCAGTTGCATTACTTCCCAATGGATCGATCTATCAATGCTCTGTTATGGAGAATGATGAAATCAAGAGGAAGATCCAGGAGCTGCTGCATAAATCTCACATCTGGCCAAGTTCATCGATGTATGGGAGCTCGATTGTGTTGGTGCAGAAGAAGGATGGGACTTGGAGACTCTGTATTGACTATCGGGCATTGACCAAGATCACTGTCTGGAATAGGTACCCGATCCCATGGATTGATGACCTTTTGGACCAACTCAAAGNTGGGAAGAGAACCTCCACCACATTCGACAAGTCCTCCAAACGTTGTGGAAACACAAGTTGTGTGTCAATTTCGAGAAGTGTGCTTTTGACATGACCCATATTAAGTATCTAGGATACATTATTGATGAGCATGGGGTGCATGTGGATCCAACCAAGATCCAAGTCATCAAGGATTGGCCAGCCCCGACCACTCTAATAGAGATTCACAACTTTCAGGGTCTTGCTAATTTGTACCACAGGTTCGTGTTGGGATTCTCTCATATCACTTGACCCTTGAGTCAAGTCACTAAGGGAGGAGTAAAAGAAAAATTCTTTTGGTCGAAATCTCAACAAAAGGCATTCATAGAATTGAAATATTGCCTTTGTTCTGCCCCAATGCTCACATTACCATACTTGCAACAAACTTTTGAGATCGAGACAGATGCCTCTGACTATGTTCTTTGGGCAGTTCTTACTCAACAGAGGCATCCAATGGAATATCACAATGCGACACTGCCTGACACGTTCAGAATGTATCCAACTTATGACAAAGAAATGTATTAGACTGTGAAAGATTTTTGACAATGGAAGCATTACATTTTGGGGAAGGAAACGATCATCAACACAAACCACCGACCCCTACAATTCATACAGACATGAGGGAAGTTGTAGAACGATCACCATCAGAAGTGGTCCACATATCTGCAACACTTTCATTTGAACATCAAGGACAAGAAGGGAAGCATCAATAATGTTGCACATTGCCTTAGCCGACCACTGATCGTGGCGATAACCACCATGCTCAACTCTTATGGACATGAGACTTATGATTGGTTGCTTCTCTACAAGAGTGATCCAGAATTCAGCCACACATACAAGACACTCTTGGAGAGTAACCAAGTTCCAAATTTTCATCTCCAGGATGCCCTACTATGTCACCTGGGACACCTTTGTGTTCCTTCAAGCAAGTGTGCCAAGATGATTTGGGAAGTGCACTATAGTTGGTTCATTGGGTATTTCGGGGTCGAGAAAATAGTGGTAGTACTGCAAAAGTATTTCTATTGGCCAAAACTTTCGTAGGATGTTAGGAAGTACATCATATCTTGCACTGTCTGGGCCATTTACAAATTGACCATCAAGAAGCAAGGCCTCTATACTCCACTTCCTACCCCTAGTCAACCTTCGGAATACATATCCATGGATTAAATGTCAAGCCTTCGTTCTACTAAGCATGAAAATGACTGTCTTTTCATGGCCGTCGACAAATTCTCAAAGATGGCCATTATGGCGGTCTGCAAGAAGAATACCATAGCAAAAGCCACTACTAAACTATTCTTTGAATGGGTGTGGGTACACTTTCGGATCCCATTGTCTATCATTTCATATCGGGACAGCAGTTTCCTTAGTACATTTTGTTCCATCCTCTGGTCAATACTGAACACCAATCTCACCAAGTCCACAACTTTCCATCCCCAAACTGATGGCTAGACAGAGGTCATCAACAAGCTGATTGTACAAATTTTGCACATTTACAACTCAAAGCATCCATGCAAATGGGATGAGAGCCTCCCCTATGTACAACATAGCTATAATTGGGCCCTCCACATCTCAACCGACCACAGCCCCTTTCAGGTGGGCTTTGGATTATAGCCACTATGTCCCATTGACATAGTCATTCCCTTTGTAGATACTCAGGCTGATTTGGCTCATGTCTAGTCTGAAGCTGCCAAAGAGAACAGATTCATTGAGTGCATTAAACAAATTCACCAATAGGATGATGACATATTGGACAGATCCAATGTTAAGTACAAGCATCGGCATCATCAACATTAGGTGGAACACAACTTGCAGGTGGGTTACAAAGTGTGGCTACATTTGTAAAAGGAGCGCCTCATTGGACCCCATCGCAAGCTTAGCCCGCTTTGATATGGGCCATACACCATCACCAAGGTTGTAGGGGACAATTCCTTCGAGCTCAGTATTTAACCATTCCTTGGTCTGCACCCAGTGTTCAATGTGGACCAACTTCAACCCTACTTTCCACCTCTACTGGACACATCTGACATGGCAGAATAACTCACACCAATAAATTTAAATCTAGACTGCATGGAAAAATACACAACTAAACGTATTATGAACACACAAATCAAGAACACCCTCCACCAGAGGATCCATCTATATCGAGTTGTCAAAGCAGGCCAACTCCTTCACTAGCGACCATGTTCAACAAAAGTTTCCTCTCCTGATGGAGGAACTCAGCGGAATGGGGACCATTCCTTCCTAAGGGGGGAGGAATGATCTAGGTGGATTATGATGGCCACCCGCCTATTCCACTTGTACCCCAACCATTGTTTCTTTCAGTTTTTCACTTTCCTTAATTGTAGCACAATTTACTATTTTTGGCAATTTTTTGGGTCGTGAACTTCCGGAGTTGTTTTGAGGCCCTGAACAATGTTTTTTGGGCACCAAACATCTAGTGAATCTGAGTCTATTCCAGACTCAATGTTCACTATCAGCAGTTGTAGTCCTCAGATAGATATTTCTAACAATGTATCATGTGCGTCAAATGCAGATAGTATGCCAAAGTTACGACCCCGGGAAATTGTTGTACCAATTACCCCGACGGAGCCCATATTCTAGAGTTTCATCTCCTAGGGTTAGTTTTTTGGATGTTTAGGGTGTCCATTATTTCTAAATAATATATAGGCCTTTGAGCCTCATTGTAACATAGATTTCAGAGGCCCATAGCCGCCACATATCTTCTCATAGATAAGCTACCAGCGCCCTAGCTAGTTTATTTCCATTCTGGCTGTAAACAACTTTAGTTCTTTGATATTAATGAAATGAAGTGTTATTTCTGTTGCATCTTTGTATTCATGGTTATTTGTGTATTTTTTTGCACTCTTGCATAAATTTGGATCATGGCAAGGCATGGCATGATAAGGCAAGGAAAGGCATGGAAATAAAATAATTTCATAACAACCATAAAATGAAGCCAAAATTTCAATAATTCATAAAAACGAAATATTTGTTCAATTATTTGTTTTACATACCTATGGTCATTCAAGTATACTATTCGGATCAGTTATAATACTAATGGTCTTCGTTAAATAACATATTGTTCTCAAAGTAAAGCAATAAATATCATACCTTTGATGAGTTCTTACTCAGGATTGTTTGTAGTTGGAGATTTTCACTGAAAACCAAGCTCATAAAGTCATATATGAATTCACCTAGTATATATTCTTGAAATACATAAACACCTTTCTTGCATGTTATTTCATCTTATGTCAAGTATTCTCCTTTAATAACGATCAACTCAATCATAAATTCAATTCCTTTGAAGTCTATTACTAATAGCATGAGGGTATGCTTTCCCTCTATGAAATGTGCCAACCAATAATCAATGCCCCATTCATTACCTCTTGGGGAAACCACTGCATATATGTTCCCTACAAAAAATGGAATTACAACATGTGAGTCAACTAAATTACCAAATAATAAAACATTGATCAATTATTTATTCAAAATTTAATATAAAGTTTTAATGAACCTGTCAGTACGAGAACTGAGACATGATCATAATATGTTGAAATACTTGATTGAACCTCCTCCAACTAGGACAATTCCATTATTCCACAGTTATACATTGACCAATGGGGAGTGATACATGATACCATCTATCAACCTAGTCTATTGATTCACAATAATATCATTCATCACTACTACATGGATCACAGAAGCAAAAGAGTTTTCTCATCCATATTTCAACTATTGCATTGTATGATGTTCTAACTGGATGGAATCCATGAGTTCCCTTGATTTTGTTTCATTCATATGAATGTGATCAATCTACATCAACCACCTCACAAAAATATCTATGTGCATGTCCTTTCCTGTGTGTTTTTTCTTCACAAGTTCATGTTCCCTCTCCCATTACTGAAGAAGACCATTCAACAATAGATTGTGCATCTCGAATGAGGGAAGTAGTTGTGAACTTCATTTATTTCCTATCTATTTCTCTTTTTATGCATGCTCATGCTTCATCATGCTCCCCTTTCCCATTCCCAGACTCAAAATAGTTACAAATGTGTAGTACCTTAAGTTTTTTTTGCAACATACTCAACCATTGAAAGATACAAGCATTTTTTAACTAGCCTTCCCAACCATATGAACAAATCCGATGTTGATCCATCTATATTTTCTTCTCCTTAATGTGATTTAAAAAAATGGAAATAAATTGTGTACGTAGGATAAGTCATGGCACCGATCATCACTTATGTAGAAGTGATACTCCTTCAATATAACTATGTTTTCTAAATTACTATCTGGCCCATTGCATGTATGTGATATGAACCATTATGTTGAATTGATATGAGTAATAGTGTTGTCTTTGAATCTCATTTTTTGGTTGAAGGGTGTAGTTCTCATCAAAATAAACCACTCATAACATAGTACCAATGAGAATTGTATCTCTTCATATTCTAAAATGCTCATCCTGTCATTGATCCCCATGCCCATGTTGAACATATTGTTGTGTCTTTTCAATGAAGTCCTTCATGAAGTCATAAACTCATACCTAGGAAGTCACCAATTATATCTTTTTTCTTTCTCGTCCTCCATCAATATCATATGCGTCATATTTAAAGCTTTGCAAGGAAATCTCCTTCCTCCCCAATTCATACTCATCACTTACATGGATCAACTTTGTGAGTAATGCCATTGCACCACACCTGGGGCATGTCCCATGTAAGAAATATTTTTGATAAAATGAACAAATCGTTGGCCTTGTACACAATTGTTGTGAATAAATTCTTTAGATGATGATGACAACAACATAATTGAGAATTCCTACAAAAGGGTGTTATGAAACACACCGAATATATATATATATGTGTGTGTGTGTGTGTTTGTGTGTGTGTGTGTGTGTGATAATAACCATACTTAATGTGATATCTACAACAATATGCGTTACAAATTGTGTTTATTCAAACATACCAAGGCTTGCATTTATGAAAAGATCTTTGGCCCAAATTAAGTGCACTATGGACTATATCCTAAATCTCTCATACAATTTTGTATGTGTAATGTCAATAAATTGTTTAATATGGTGTTCACGGTCCCTAGATCCCCTTATCAATTTTAATATATATGTTTGGTTGGAATAACTCCTAGTGTTCTCATGCCAGAAAGCCTGTACTAGTCCCCTAACTACTTCAATTAAATTCATGTCAAAACGAGATAGCCTACTTGTGAAGGCCCAAAAATCTATTGGGCCACCTATGTCGAGGCTAGCTTGTCTATGAGAATACTTTCTAAGGGTTTTGACATTGCATTTCATGATATGAGAGTTTTGTTGTAGAAAATGATGTTTTCTTATGATCTTTCTAACAATTGATTCTGAAAAGACACGTCAGGTTGCATTGTGGTATTTAGAACGATATTTATTACCAATTATTTGAAAGTCATCTACAAGGTTTCTAACAATATGACGAATTTTTTCTAAAGTTTTGACTATTTTAATGCCTAAAATTCTCATAACAGTAGTCAAATTTCTATATTTTAACAAAGAAAAAAATAATTTACATTTAGTGGCATTGGATTTTGGTTCAAAATATTCTTAAATGAATTTATAAGAATGATAATGAATAGTATGGTTAGGTAACTTAACTTCAAGTGATTATAGACCACTTTCTTCAACCTGAATGCGTTTAGGAGTTCTTCACTACACATTGCTCAATCTAGGTAGGGACAATGAACCCCTATTTTGGCCCTCTTGGCCTCTCTTATTTGGAGTTAACAATGTTGCATTTATTTCTCCTCAATCACTTAAAAGTAAAATATGGGAGGAGAGTGGACATGGGATTGAGTAGTTTCTGTAACTTTTGACTGTCCAACAAGATGTTGCACCACAAGAACTTCTTCATCACAATGTTTTGCACTAGTTTCCTCTCTAATTTCATCCATTGTATAATCATCTCCAGGAAAATCCTCCATCATTAGGTCATACAAAACATTTTTTCTTGATGAGATACTGGATGGATTGGTCTCTATTGAAATTTTGTTCTTTGATTGTGGTGATGGAGGAGAAACAATAACGACATATATTCCGCTAGAAATTGGATTTCCCTCTTCTAAGAGCCTACACTTTGACATATGTAACTTTGTCTTTTCTTTTTATTCTTATACCTTTTCGATCAGTTTCTCTTTTCTCAAGGACTTTATTTGTTGAATCCATCGGTTCCCCGTGTTTAAATAGAAAAATTGGCTTCTAAGCACCCCACCACAAATTTGTCTTGGTATACACAAGAAGGAACCACTAACAATTACAATTCCAATTCCAAGTGGAAAATTTTTTCTTTGTATTGCAAAATAAGACACAATTAGTAATTCCAATTCCAATTGGAAAAAAATTTCTTGGTATTACAAAAGAAGACAGAACTAACAATTCCATTTCCAATTGGATATATTTTTCTTGGTATTACACAATTGACAATTCCAATTGGACAAATTTGTATTGGTATTACATAATAAGACACAACTAACAATTCCAATTAGAAAAAATTGTCTTAGTATTACACAGTAAGACACAACTAACAATTCCAATTGGACAAATTTTTATTCCAATTTCAAGAATACACAAGAAGACACAACCAACAATTCCAATTCCACTTGGAAAAACTTTTCTTACAATTCTTCCCACAATTTTCTTGCAATAGCACAAAAAATTCTATAAATTAAACAACAAGACTTAAATAACAAAAACTTGTCTATGTGCTCTATTTTTGTGTGCATATTTTGGGCACGTTTTGTCAGGCTTGAGATAGATGAGGTAGAGGAGTGTGCTTCGCACAAAAATATGTCCAGCAGGAATGCATGTACGTTCCTAGAATGTGTTCACACTAAATCACGTGCACATTCTAGGGATGCGCACACATTCCTTCTTGGCATGGATGAGAAACAATTCCAAGGTTTTCAAGTCACAAGAGTGTGTGCATGCTTTTAATGCAACAAATGTATAATTTATTATATGTTATATTTTCATTAGTTTCATTAACATTACATTTACCATAACCTTTTTATCTTATTTTAACATTTAATAATAGTATAATTAAATATATAAGAAACAGATAAAAAAGAACAAGAAGACATAAATATTCATCCTAGGAAAACCCCAAACTCGGGGAAATAACCCAACTAACTTTTGTTAGAGAGAATATTCCAACACAACCATGAACAAGCTCTAATCGCAAGAGAAGACCATCAATGAAGAACCCTAATAACAAATGTTCATCTCTTCTTCTTTTAAATCCCTAGTGAGGGTAGACAATTGATCAACACCATAGAATTGGAACCAAGATATCACACCATAGAGATGGCACCAAGATAGGCGAATCACTATAATTGGAACTACAAAGTTGGCACCACTGGTAACTGCAACTTTAACTACTATTGCAAATAATAATTGGCATGAAGAAACTGAGCATCACCACACAACCTTATTGCAACTCC
>JASDQU010751862.1:74098-85397 GCA_032191745.1 Picea mariana
TGTGGGGATGAATTCTTATTTTGGGTATTCAAATTTACTTTATTATTTTTTATGGCCGACTTCTCTTCCTAGAAATTATACTTCCACTTTATTATTATTTCCTATGGGATGAATTTTCTTTTGTGGTCTTATATTTCACTTTTTCTTTTCCGATGTGTTCTTCAACTATTCAATGGTCTTCCTTTGACTTCTTGTAATATTATTATTCTCAAATAAAAGTTGTTCGGGATGAAAATACCTCCTGTAACTACCAAAACATCAACACTCCCTCTTAGTTAGGGAGGTATATTTGCACAATGTCTTGATCTATTATTCCAATGACTACTCTACAATCAACTAGTAGTACATAGCTACTACCATGCCATCGGTAGCTCAAATCATATGTCTCAGTCTCCACGACTATGGTGGAATCAAATAGTAGCACACAACTACTTCAAAATAGTCTAATAGTCTCCATGGAAATCGACTAGTAGCACATAGCTACTACAATGCCATTCAATGGAACACAACTACAACCAAGTCATATTAGTACACAACTACTATCATAGTGGTACACAACCACTTCCATAATAGTACACAAATAATATCCATTGGTACACAAACACTGCCATTGGTACTGATCCAGGTGGATATCTGTGGCCACCCACCTTTTCCAACTAGCTCAAAATAGTTTTCTGGCAATTTTGGTAATTTACTATTTCTAGCAGATTTTAACTTCCGGGGCCATTTTGAGGGCCTAAATGAAGGTTTTTTTAGGATAGAGATTCTCAATGATTACCAAAGGATTTGATTGATCCCTCTAAATGAATCTCCTCGATTATACCTTTCCAACGAGCTATCGTTCTCCCCAAACAGATATTGTATGCTGAAGTTACACCCCCAGGAAGTTGATACACCAAACTACCCAAAAGGAGGTCCACAAAATTGTTGGTTTTTCTTATTTTGAGGTTAGGGTTTTGGATTTTCTTTATGATGAAAAGGTCTTTGGAACCTCATTGTAAAATCATATTCTTTCGCATGAGAGTAGAGGACACATATCTTCTCAGAGATAAGCTTCCACCATTCTAGCGAGTCTTTCACTCTATATTTCTACAGTCTTTGTACATTTTTGCTCATTAATAGAAAATTGTGTATTATTGTATCACTGTGTTTATGGTTGCATCTCTGATACATTTCTATTATATTATTGGATATTCGAGATATCTATGTAAATTTATTTATTATATCTCCTCTCTCATTTCGTGCCGAAAAAATCTAGATCAGTGGTATCAGAGCAGGCTGCTCTTGATTGTTTTTTTCAGTGCATGTCCCCAACAAGGTCCAAGTATAGCAAGTTGGGTCTTGAGATTTTATCTCTTGAAGAAAATGTCTCTCCCATGCCCAAGAAACCCACCATGGCGGAGGAAAATAAAAATGACGGAGCAGACGAATCTATCAATATGTTGCTTGAGCAAGCTCTCATGTGATAGAGGAACAAAATGATGAGGAAACTTTCCCACATCCTTCAATGCCTATCGATAGAAACATGCACATCTTCATAAAACAACCACTTTGGAAGCACCTCTCCTTTCAAGGTACATGTTAATTTTGATATTCCTGTATTGAAGGTCATATAGATGCAGATTCCCTAGACAAATGGTTAAATCTATTCGAAGGTTATCTTGGGCCCGTGATATGGTTAATTTAATGATAATGATTAGATCCTTTTTGGCCAATATTATATGTGCATTTTCCTATTTTGAAGATTTTTGAAGGATGTTTGTATCAAATCGCCATAGCTTACACCAGGTACATATGATTGATGTTTTATGATGGTTTCAAGTATAATTCATCATGTTTTAATGATTCCAAGAAGATAATTCACGATTTGTGTGTCACAGGGAAAAATCGAATAGTTTTTTTCCATCCAACACTACATCTGGTACTGCATCCGATACTCCATCCGACATTGCAACCAACACTCCATACTGCACTAAAACCATGGGTGAGTTGGTGGTTCTCGTCTCAACGACTAGCCATGGGAAAATCGGCGACATGAGTTTTGTTTGTGCTCATGGCCTCCATCTATTGAGCTTCTGACAACTTGGATTGGGTTATTATGCTGGGTGTTTATTGGATCGCTTAGTTTCTATATGCAACTGACAGTTAAGACACATTAAATGTAATTTATTGTTTTTAGAGGAGGTCGACCCTTCCAGTGGTCGACCTCTTAGCTTGTAACCTCTATAAATACCATTGCAGTTTTAAGACAAATAGCTAAGGATAGTTAAGCTCTTTTTTTCCATTTCAAGACATTTTCTCTAAACTATGTAAAACTATGTTTTTAATGTTAAATGTTGAAATCGTGTTTCTTGAGCTCGTGATTCATTGTTGAGGAGTAGCCATGACTTGCTAGGGGGGAACCAGTGGTCTGGGTGAATATTCAGTCAATTAGCTTGTGAATTCACATAGTGTAGTTGTCATTTCTTTTATTTCCTGTACATGAAATTTTATTATTTTTACTTACTGTATAATTATTGTTCATAGTTTAATTGCTTCAGTTTCTTTTTGTAGGGTACTTATGAAGGCTAGTGTTTTTATTTTTATTTTTTTGTAAGTGAGTGTGAGTTCCTGTATTACTGAAAGAGGTTATGATGAAAAAGTAGGTGGAATCCCTTGATATGCCAAAAAGGAAACCAAATCAGGGGTTCCAGAGTTGCACTCTCTAAGATAGAAAGGGGTAAGGCTGGGCCGCCACCATGGGAAACTGACCTAGTCTCTCGAAAACCAGTTTAAAAAAATAAAAAAGAGAATATACATAAAATATATAATCATAAAAGGGGTTGTGCCTACACTGAACACAGTTTGACCAGGGGTTGAACCGACGCTAATCCAGGATGATGGGATGTCTTTTCTCTCCATTCTTTCTTTCCTCGTCCTCTTTCCTCTGGACCACCGTGTGTGTCTTTCTGATATGATATGGTGTTCCGCTCCGGTATGATGGCGTGATGTTCATGTGGTGGACATAGCATAGGTAAAGGTGGAATTGGCCTGCCATTCATTCCATTTTCTCCTTTTGGTTCCTCTGGTCCTCAGCTAGTTGTTTTGCACTGGCCTCCAGGTTGTTGAGGCGATGCATGATTTATGTGAGAAAAATTTTGCGGTCCCTGTTAGCCCTCCCTCTAGTCTCTTCCTGGTCAGAGCTCATCTTGCCTATCAACATATTTTTTCTCCAGGCCTCCTCCACCATTCTGTGGTAGAGGGTTGTTCTGGGCTGTGTGGCCGCTGGGTCCTTTATCCTGTCTACTTCTTGAATCATTTCCTTCCAAGCTTTGCTCTTGTGTGTGGTGTTGATCTCTTTCTCCCACCTGGTGATGATCGCTTTGCCCTTTGGATTGACTTGCGTAAGAAAGGTAACCTTGGCATCTCTGGCTGCTTGCTCCATCCTTGTAATCCTCTGGGATATTTTCAGAGGTTCTTTCCCCTGGGGGCCTCTCTTATTATGGGTTTTCTTCATTCATACAATCTCGGCTTTTTTGTGGTGGTTTTTGCCTTGGGTTCTTCTCTTGTTCCTATTCACCCCTTCCTTGTAATTAATATGGCCTCTATAATTGCTTCTTTCCTGTCTATGGCTATTCTTGGTGTTTACTCTCTTATGGGAATTCCCTAGCTATGGGCTCATCCTGGCAATCATGGGCTGCCCGTAGAGGTGTAGCTTCCCATCCTTTTTCACTGGCTCGGTATGTGTGCTCTTGGGAGCCCTAACAGAATCCTTGCACCAATCCTTCGCTCTACACATTGTATGAACTTCAGTACCACTCACTGCATCTGTACTTGGGTGATGTGTACCCATATTTCGCCATGGAAACTCCTTTTTTTCTTCATCCTTTTCCATCTGTTGATTATCTTTTCTACTTTCCCACAAGCAACCTCTGTACTTCTTCTTATTGACCAGACCATGGTGTAATACCTCCTTCTTTTGTGTGACCTAGGTATCCATTGTAACTTGTGTTTGAGTGATGGGATATCAGATTCTTCCCAGTTCCTACGTGCCCTTAAATTATCCCTATGCCTCCATCCTCGATTTGGTGGTCTGTAATTTGGTTGTCGTCATGGTATTTTTCCTCTAGTTGGATGTAGTTTGTTCTGAATTGACCATTCAGGATGTTACTCCTGATAGTTTCAAGTTATGGTCCCTCCTTGTTTACCCCCTCATTTGTAATTCTGTCCTCTAGTCCATTTCCTGACCTACATACCCAACATAACTCCACTGTGATCCCTGTCTGCAAGTGCTCATGAATTGTTTGTAGGGAATCTGCCAAGCACCAGTGCCTCTGAATTTCGCCCACTGTGGTGCCATTTTGGAGTCTCTTTACTATGTTGATAACCAACTTGGAATCTCCTTCCATTATGGCACTTGTCATATTTTTGTGGCTTAGAACCTTGAGGCCAGTCTCCTGGGCTCCTAATTCCGTGGAATTGTTGGTTGAGTTTCCTAGAATCCTAGCGTATAGCCAGATTATGTTTCTCTCACTGTCCCTGATTACTCCTCTTGTTCCTGTCCATCATGGGTTACCTTTTGACGCTCCATCAAAATTCAACTTGAGGGATCCTATTGGTGGTGGTTTCCAGTTACGCTCACCTACTTGGATTTGCAGGATCCACCTTTCTTGACTGGGGTTGCATCCGTCTTTCAGGTGGAAATATTCTAGGATTCGGGATTCCTGGTCTGTGAGTTGTGTTCTTCCTATCTGGCAATTAAGGCTCTACACCGTTTGTCTTGTCATGTAGGTTATTGTTTCCTTGATATTCCCTTACGGCCAGCTTTCATTCCTAAAGATGCTTCGGTTCCTTTCTTTCCATATTACCCGTATGATTATTCCCGAAATGAGGGTCCAAAAAACATTCACCTCTTGATTTTCGTTGTAGTTCTCTTTCCATATATTGATAGTTGCGGAGATGTTACCTTGGATCCTATTGGACTATCAGAAGATGTCTACCGTCTAGTCCCAGATCTTTGTTGTGTAGATGCATTCATCGAGGATATGATTTGTTGTTTCTTCCTTAGCTTGACAGAGGTGACATATGGATGGGCCTATGAATCCCCTTTTCCTTAGGTTTTCCCAGGTTAAAATTTGGTTGTGGAGAATTAACCATTGGAACATTATTTTTTTTGGTCAGTGGGGGCTATTCCAAAGATTATCCCATTGTTGCATTGGGTCTTCTTGGTCCTGGTCTACGATATAATGTCATACTTCTTTAAGGTTGAAATCCCCGTCATCTTTTTATCCCCATCTCAGTTGGTCATTTCCTTATGTGATTGCAATTTTTCATCTCCCCAATTCCTCCTCCACCTCTTTTACTGTTGTTGTGGGTTGGTCTATATTTTTTGGAGTGAGAGTGTCCCAAATTCTCCATTTGTTGCGATCTATTTCTTGTTTCCATTAATGGTAGACTTTGGTTTTAACTTGCGCTATCATCTCCTGTTGGATTTCCTCCCTGTCTGATTTCTCCATTCTAGGTTCGTGTTGCCAGGTGTCCTCCCAAAATATGGTTGTTCTGCCATTCCTTACATCCCAAAAGTTGTGTGTCTGGATCTAGGATTTGTTGTGCCAAGATAGGTTCCAGATGGTTGAACCCTCCCTGGTGCCCCTAAAATGAATTATGTCCTAGTCGCTTATGTCCAGGGCATACTTTTCCTTCCATAGGTTTACCCATGGTGTAGTAGTTTCTTTGACCTAGTGCCACTAGAGTTTCGCCCCGTAGGCACCATTGGTCACTTGCAGGTCTTGTAGCCCCAGGCCACCTTTGCTTTTTGGTTTACATACCTTCTCCCAAGCCACCATGACCCATTTTTTATTTGTTTCCGCTCCTCACCACATGAAGTCCCTTTGGATGGTTCTTATTTTTTGTAGTATCCTCTTAGGGGTTGGGAAAATGGACATCATAAAGATTGCAATTGCTTGTAGAACATACTTGGTGAGGATAAGTCTTCCTGCTAGGTTGAGGGATCTATACATACAGTTTTTTACCTACTACTGTAACTTGTTGATTATTCCTTCCCATGTTGATATTTTGTAAGCTTTTTCTATCAGGGGAATGCCTAGGTATTTGGTTGGGAGTGCTTTGCGTTCAAAGGCCAGGATATTGGCCAAATTTATTTGGATTGCGGGGTTCGTATTGAAGAAGAAGACCATATATTTGGAGTGGTTGATCTTTGCACCCGAGGCTTCCTAAAAATATTCTAGGATTCATTTGTAGGATTTTGCTTCCTTGAACGTGGGTATGCCATGAGGTAAAGTGTCATCCAAGAATTGTTGGTGTGTGGAACTAGGGAAATTTTCAAAAGGTTTGATGCTTGTTATTTCATCTGTTGTTGTTGCACTTTTTATGCTTCGAATGAGACCTTCCATCATTAGAATGAACATTAATGGGGACAATGGGTCTCCTTGTCTGATGCCTCTCGTGGGCCGGAAAGGTTTGGCTGGGGCTCCATTTATTAGGAGTGAGTATCTTTTTGTGGACATGAGGCTGACTATCCAGTTGATCCAGTGCTGGGTGAAGCCAAAGGCTTCCAAAGTCTTGACCATATAGTGCCAGCTAATTTTTTCATAGGATTTTGCTAGGTCCATTTGTATTAACATTCCCCTTCTCTTATGAAGCTTCAAGGTGTGGATAAGCTCGTGGGCATGGATGATATTGTCCAAGATTTTTCTTCCTTCCACGAAGCTTGCCTGTTCTTGTGAGATCAGTGTGGGTAGGAGGGGTTTCAATCTATTTTCAATAACTTTGGAGATTATCTTATAAACCACATTGCATGGTGCTATAGGTTTGTATCGGTCAGGGGTTTTGGCTTCATTTTCTTTGGGGATTAGGGTAATCATTATTGCATTTAGCACTTTTAGAATGGAGGTTGATCTCCTAATGTCTTCCACTACCCTGTAAACATCGTGTTTGAAAATTTCCTAGCAGGATTTGAAAAACTCCACTGTGAAGCCATCTGCACCCGGGGATTTTCCATTGGGCATTTCCTGGAGCACTTGGTCAATTTCCTCCTTAGCAATGGGTTTTTCTAGGTTGTGATTTTGTTTCTCGGTGACTAGGTGGGGGATATGTTGGGTTATCTTTTGGATGGCCTATGATCTATCTTGGTTGGGTTCCTGGACTATCCCGTGGAAGTGGTTTAACAGAGCAGTTTTGATCTCCTTATGTGACTCTCACTCTATTCCATCCTGGTCCTTAATCTTCAGGATTTTGTTGTGGGATCTTCTGGACATGGTTGTTCTATGAAAAAACTTCGTGTTCCGCTCTCCTTCTCTTAGCCATCTGATGCGGGACTTTTGTGGACAAAGTTTTTCTTCATACTGGCTTCTAGCTTCCCATTCCTGGGTCATCTGGATCTCTTCCTTTTTTCAATCCTCCGTGTAGCCCTCTATTATGCAGGTTTCCTGGAATTTTCTCATTTTGTCTTCTATGTTGTGTTTCTCTTGGTTTATATTTCTAAATGTGTCCCTGTTCCACTCCTTGAGATTATATTTAATGTACTTTAGTTTCTTATAGAGTTTGAACATCCTTGTCCCTTGCTCCGGTTTCTCCTCCCACCACCACTGTTTGACTCTTTCCTTGAAAGTCGGGTGTTCAATCCAAAATTTCTCAAATCTGAAGGGTCTATTCTTCGGTGTGGTTTGGAAGCCAGTTGGAATGGCCAGTGATCGGATCCGCCCCAGGGAAGGATGATGCAATCTAAGGTTAGTCCCTGCATAATGATTGACTTGGATACTAGAAATCTGTCGAGTATTGTTGCTACCTGATATTGGTTCATCCGTTTATTGTTCTAGGTGAACTGGCCATTATTAGTTTTTAGGTCTACCACCTCCACTATGTCTATGAACTTTGAGAACTCTTTTGCATCCCTATCCAGTCTTCTTGTACCTCCTTGTGACATGATGATGTTGAAATCCCCTGCTAGGATCCATTGGAGGTTGTTGAAATGGGTTTTAAGGTCTTCTAGGTCTCGTATCATTCTTCTCTTTTCCTTTGACACCTGGGGTCCATACTCATTAGTGCATAGAATCAACTCCGTGCTTCCAATGATTTTCATGCAGACCGCAATTGTGTGCTTGGTCACTTTGGATGCTATTAAGCTCAATGATTGTGGGATCCACAAGGTGAGAATACCTCTTATCAATTGGTGGCCTTCAATAGCCACCTTATTGTACTTGTGCCATTGTTGTTTACTGATTTCCTCCATTCTGTCTCTAGTGCATTTTGTCTCTTAAATGAAACAGAGATCTGGTTGTTCCTTCTTTAGTCTATTTTTAAGGATTCTTTGTTTTCTCAGGCTGTTAGGCCTCTTATATTCCAAGTTATAACCTTCATTTAAATATGTGGGGGGGAGTTGGGGAAGAGTTTCTTGACTCTGTTTCATTTATAAGGATAGTTAAGCTCTATTTTTCCATTTCAAGACATTTTATCTAAACTGTGGAAAACTATATTTTTAATTTTAAATGTTGAAATCATGTTGCTAGAGCTCGTGATTCATTGTTGAGGAGTAGCCACGACCTACTGGGGGGTACACTAGTGGTCTGGGTGAATATTCAGTCAATTAGCTTGTGAATTCACATAGTGTAGTTGTCATTTCTTTTATTTCCTGTACATGAGATTTTATTATTTTTACTTATTGTATAATTACTGTTCATAGTTTAATTGCTTCAGTTTCTTTTTGCAGGGTACTTATGAAGACTAGTGTTAATATGCAATGAATTTTAAATTTATAGGAACTAGCTTGAAATCTTAGATACTAACCCCTATGTGTAATTATATGATAATTAGAATTTCTATATCCTGAAATAGAATTTAAAACAGAGTTAAAACAAAGTATTTAGTTAATGGTGTCTTTGGCAAGGTTTTGATGAATGATTAGTCATTACCTTTGAATTTAGTTTTCAAATTTCTTATCTAGTTTGCTCAGTTAGTTCTTAGTTTTCTTATCTTATTATATGCTGAAATAGAAATAGGATTTGAGTTATGTTTTATGAGTATTTCCCTTTGCAATTTAAATTGTTAAAATAGGATTAGTTTAATTTACTTTATGCAATTTCCATTCTAGATCTAGGTTGCAATTTTAATTTGAAGTTTGATTCTTGAGTTTAGCTTTTAGTTATGAATCTCTAGTAGTATAAATTTTCTTACATTACCATAGAATGTAATTGAATTAAATAGAATAGTGTTTTCATATTGTTGATGACTAGTGCATAAATTGAAAAATCAAATGGATTTGCAGGGTAGTTGATGTTGCTTCTGTGATGGCTAAGTTATCATTAGATTTTCTAATTCATAATTTTCACTTTTCTATAGAAGTAAATATTGATTTTATTCCTCGTGAGTTATCATTAATTGTTAAATTCCATCGTGATATCATAAGACATCGGAGACATAACCATAAACATTGTATTTGATTTTCCTTGCTTTTGTAGATTAGAGAATAGTCTTCTTTCTTTGGTAGATTAAAGAATATCTTCGTATCGTATATTAAAGAGTAGTTGTTGATTACTTTTATTGTCATGATGCTTTGAATTTAGTAGATTAAGATTTCCTTTCGTAAATTAGAAGTAATTATGAAGTTTAAATTAAGAATAGAGTTCACTTGCTTATTAGTTTGATTAGTTGCTTATTGAGTAATTTTGATTATTTTACTTGCTGTAGAAGTTACCATAGATTAGTTAGTTGATTTCTTGTTGGTTTACTTGCTTTAATAGGGTAGTTTCTTTCCTATTTACTTGGTTTAATAGGATAATTTCTTGTTTGTTCATTTGCTTAATTGTTGTTGTTCATTGAATTCAAATAGATTAATTAGATTTGTTTTCTATTGTTATTGCTCATTAAATAGATTAAATATATAGTTTTCTTTTGCCCATTATAATGATTAATTTAATTTGATTAAAATAGGGTTTTCATTTTCTGTCTTAGGACTATCCATCGATCCACTCTTCAAAAGTTACTTATATCTCCTAGAAATCAAAATACCATGACCTTTCAAATGATGCAGTTAGGGCTCTTTTCCTTGAGGGAATTTCAGAGGAATACCTAGAGATAAGGTTAACTTGATGGCATCAGGTGACATCTCCCATAAACTATTTTCCAAAATATGTGAGATGTGTAAAAATTACTCGAGTATTAGAGCTAAAACATAAAATAATGTTTGGGCCCCTTATAATAGAAACTTAAAACAAGTTAGTTCAGGTGGTATCACGAGAGAAAAGATAGGGAACCTTTTAGAAAACTTCAAGACAGATATCTTAAGAACAATAGGTTCCCAGTTGGACACCATAAAAATTAAAAAGAAATAGGAGGAGGAAAATGTAGCAATGAGCATATATTGCCCAAGATGCAGGAGGAAACATTCCTCAAGGGAATGACCATTAGATAACATTTCAATTTATGGCTTCTGAATGGAGGACCACTCAACTGAAAAATGTCCATCATTTCCTGGTTTGTTATCCATCTATAGGAGTGGGGATCTTGGGGAATCCTCTTATGCACCTAGGAGGCCATGGAAACCTAGAAATGATC
Source organism: Picea mariana (assembly GCA_032191745.1). Taxonomy (NCBI): domain Eukaryota; kingdom Viridiplantae; phylum Streptophyta; class Pinopsida; order Pinales; family Pinaceae; genus Picea; species Picea mariana. Next base: position 84,650 of record JASDQU010751862.1, read on the forward strand.
CTACATACCCAGATCCACAATATCAAGTTCCACGTTATTATCAACAACAAAAATAGTGGAAACTCACCAAATTGGAAAAAATGGTCTACACATTACCAACATCCTTGGCTTCAAGGATGGAGGGGAGGAAATAACCAAGGGAACCCTCAAGCTCCACCTATCCCTGTGCCTAACCATCTGAATCCTCAGTTTCCACCAAACATTCCACAGCTTTTGCCAGGCATTGTTCCACCACCTTTACCTCCTATTCCACAACAACAACTGCAACAATATCAAAATGCAAGCTCCCCAATACCAACATTATTACCAATACAAATAGTGCCCAATCCCAATAATAATCCCACTCAACCTCTTCACAATGTTGATATGCAGGGCTTCCCGACATATGTTATTACTCTTGTTCCATTATAGGAGATTCAACTGAGGTCGGTAAAAGTTTTGGACATGAAGATACCTTCAATAGTCATCCAGGAAGAAGAGGAATAAGAAACCACCAAACAACCCACGGATGACATTAGGTGGTAATATGTTATTATTCCTAAGGACCAAGAACCCAAGCTTCCCCAAAATTAACCTTCACAAATTATGAAGGCCCCTCCTTATCCAGAAAAAATAGTAATCGCAAAACCTTCCACCCAACCTAAATTTGACATCTTGAATGAATTGAAAAATATTTGTGTCAATATTCCTTTGCTACAAGCCATTAAGGACATTCCAATCTAAAGTAAGGTAGTCAAAGAATTGTGTA